>JAULJZ010099970.1:0-11934 GCA_032270985.1 Heliamphora pulchella | reverse complement strand
TATTGTCAGTAATTAAATTATATTGACAATTTAATTTAATTTACTGCCAACTAAATTTAATTACTGACAATTTAATTTAATCGGCATCTTAAAATTTTTTAAGCCTTTTCGCTTAACTTATCTGACCATCAGATAATCAAATCCACCTGCATGGTTTGGTCCGGTCAAAACTTATAAGTTTCCTTAAGGGGGTATCGTCAATCCCTATCTTTCGGGATGTGGATTTCGTCAATTATAAATATTCACCAAATAAATAATACCGCTATCCAACTTACCGAGAATATAGAGTCATATAATATCGCACCCTTTAATGAATCAAAATAACGAATATTAAATATATGCAAATCAATAATTATTTTAGAATTAAGAGCATAAACACTATTCATAATAACCTTGGGGTGTTAATTAATTTATATAGTAAGTATAAAATTAATTACCCCAATATGTCCCGTTTAATACACACAAAGTGTTCTAGCACAGAGAGTTGAAACAATAGACGATACTATTATCTATTCACCGTAACCAAGACAGGTCTACTAAAACTTTGTGCTATAATCGTACCGATAGTATGTCAATTTCCATATAAACTGTAAACATAATACTTATATTTTGTAAAAACCTAAAATATGATATTCTATGTGCAAGCCGTACTCTACACACCAGATTAAATACTATACAGAATAAAGGATATCCATACATAACATTAAAGAAATGATATACATATATTGTTCATAAAGATTCTCATAAATACTAAAAACATGATTTTCAGTATACTAACCCTAACAGATAATCAATCAGCCATTGCTTTGGCTTTGAATCCAGTATCTCATGCTCGAACCAAACACAGAAGTTGATTATCATTATGTTCAAGAAAGAGTTGTTGGAAATAAACTCACCATTAAACATATTTCCACACTTTATCAGATTACTGACATTTTAACAAAACCTCTTTCATCTTCCAAATTCAATTTTCTTTGTGACAAGCTCATGGTTCACCCAAGTCCCATGATCTTGAGGGGGGTGCTAGTGTATCAACCAAAAGCAGTAGCCGTCTGTCTGTCTTTGATGAGGTTCTTGATTAGTAATGAGTTCCCTAGTTAGTTAGAATGCTTGTGTATCAAGTATAATTCCCAGTCAGTTAGAGATAGCAAGTAGCAGTTACTTAGGAAAGATTATAGCTGTATTGTTAGTATCTAAAGAAGGAAAGTGTAACTAAGAAAAGTAATTAAAATATTTTTTGTTTTCCTCACATTTTCCAAAAATGGAACAAAAAATAACGGCTTAGTTTTTGTTAGTTCTAGGCAACCCAAGAAGGAGATGAATTGGGTTTTAAAAATAATAATAACTATTTTAAAAAACCTTTTAATTTCACAAACAAATATAGCAGATAATATATGAACAAGGAAATTAAAGGGGTTTGGGAGAGAAATATGAACTAGACACTGAGATTTATATTAGTTTGATTTTTCCAAGCCTACATCTACTCCTCAAGACTCCCCTTGAGAATTTGCACTAAAATCAAATACTTCACAGGCGCATTTAAAAGTCTTTACAGCTTCAAGAGGTTTCTACAAACAATCCCCTATGTTTGTAAAATCTCTTGAGCTCTTCTAAGAAGCCCTCACACTCTCTTAAAGGATTAGAAGGGTGACTCACCTTTTTTTTTACAATAAATGCGATTGAATCAGAGATTCACTAACTAACACTGCTTACACTGATTAGAAATAAATGAGCAAGGGAGTGAGAGTATTGGGCTGGAGGATTTATGAGTAGTAAATGTTTCTTTAAAGGATTTGAGCTTTCAATGCATGCACTAGAACAGTGTCTAGAGGTTTGTAGGCTTTGAAAATTAACTCCTTATATAGTCCACTAAAGTAAATGACCTTTGGTGGGTTGTTGGAGGTAATAAATGCTCTAAAATGTTACCGTTGGAATCAGTGCGTAATTTAAATTCCATCGCAGGTGTCGACACAAAGTCCTTTGGTGTCGACACAAGAGATCTAGGGTTTGGTTCTTAGGTAATCGCGTCGACTCAGTTCTTCGTTGGTGGCGACCTCATTTCTGTATTTTCCTCACCCACACAGTGGTGCCGTCTCATGGAACATTTGGTATCGACCTATGCAATTCTTCAGTTTCCCAGTAGAGACCTTGGTGTCGACTCATATTAGAGTTGGTGTCAACTCAAGGCTTCATGGTCTGCTCGAGGTGTTGACTCGTGTCTTCATTGGTGTCGACACTGCTGAGAGACTTTAGCTACTGGAATTTTGGTGTCGACACTTCTTTGCTTTGGTGTCGACTCTTTCAGTCAGACTTAGCTACTGGAAAAATGATGTCGACCCGTCTTTAATTTGGTGTTGACCTTAGAAGTTTGACTTGGCTACTGGAATTTTGGTGTCGACATTGTTTCAATTTGGTGTCGACCCAGAGTCCTTGTTTCCGAAGAGTGCCTCTGTGACGACCCAGTGCTCTGTGGTGGCGACACTTTTAAGTTAGAGTCTAGGGAATAACTTGGAGTCTTGGTGTCGACCAGTTGCTCTTTGTTGTCGATACATTGAGTTTCTCAGAGGGTATCTAGGTGTAAACTCATGTAACTTTAGTGTCGACCCTCAGAACCCGTAGGTTGGAACATAGAGAATCACTTGGTGTCGACTAATGTACGTCTTGGTGTCAACACAAGTTGAATCCCGTCAAGGTGTTAGGGTGTCGACCCATTTACATTTGGTGTTGACTCATCACGTTCATCCGGCCTTGACTTGGTGTCGACCTAAGTTGTGACTGGTGTCGACCCAACTTGGATCCTGGTCCAATACTGGAGATGTCAACTCAACCGTATTTGGTGTTGACACACTTCAGTTCCTGAAACGTCTTAAGCAAAGATGTTAGGGTGTTGACCCTATAGTTCAATGATATCGACACACTTGAGATTTTTAAGCGTGCTTTGCCTTAAGGTGTCGAACCAATTACCAATTAGTGTCAACACAAAACGTTATTTTCAAAATCATTAACTGTCAACCCATTTAATGTAAAGTATCAGCACAAAATGGCATAAGATGTCGACTCATTTGGCATGTAGTATCGACACTACCTTTTTGAAAACATTTATATATAACTTTTTTTAAATCAATTTAATTTAGGAAATGAATTACTAAAATCATCAAAATCTATTTAAAGTGCCCTTGGGCTAATAATCTCTATTTGTTCGATGATCACAACAATTTTTAGAAAATTTTTAAAAAGATTTTGGACAAAGGTACTCCCCTTATCTTTATGCCTTTAGCAACATATACAAACACAACCAAGAGGCATTTAACAATTCATATATAACATTCATCAACACATGAGTTTCAACAGATTGGCATACTCAATTATTAACAGTTGAATTAAAAGAAAAAAAAACTTAATTTCTCAACATTCAACAGTTATGAAATTTTACCATTCATACCATAAAAACATATTAAGTCATCCAACAACACATTTAGCAAACAACAGCTCATAACAATGGCATAATCAAAATCGACCAACAATTATATAAAAACTGAGATTTACCATTGATAAACACAAAACATTGTAATCCATATAATAACAGATAATTATTTTAAACAACAACCACAACCATAAAGATGTATGTTGTCAACCATTCACAGCTTCACCGCATTCATTAACAGTCACTCAAAAATGAAACAGAAATGTATGTTTATCAAGGCTACAACTTCTCCTTCATAAAAAAAAAAAAAAAACTTCATTTCTTCTTTCTTCTTTTTCTTCTTTTCTTCTCTTCCTTCTCCTTTTCTTCTTCTTCTTCTTCTTCTACTTCTTCTTATTCTTCTTCTTTTCTTCTGTTTTCTGTCTTTTTCTTCTCTTCCTTCTCCTTTTCTTCTCGTTCTTCTTTTCTTCTCTTCCTTTCTTCTATTTTCTATCCTTTTCTTCTCCCCTTTTGTGATCAACAAAAAAGATTAAACATCATCAAATTATTTCTTCTTCATCTTCTTGTCTTTAGCCACCTTCTTCCACTCTGCTGCACATTCTTTGGCTGCCCTTTCTCATTCAGAAGTCTTTCTTGAGCTTCAAGGGTTGCAAATGAGGCAACTAAGGCAAGGTTTGCTTCTCTCTTGAATCTGGCTGCCTTCTCTTCCTTTGACTCCTTGGGCTTAAACTGTTTTGCCCAGGCTTCTTTGATCCACTGAAGGTGCTCATCAACCTTCCTATAATTCTGCTGAACAACAAGAACCATGCCTTCATCATATTCCTTTCTAATCTGATACAAAATGTTGCGATTAGTAGAGACGATGGAGTTGACACTCTTCTTCATGTTTTGGCTAAAGATGGTCCCAGCCTCACATGCATTCTCAATTTTTATCCTGAGATTTTTTTGCTTTTTGTCCATTTGAGTCACAATCTCAAAAATGGTGGTGACATGACATCCAATCTCATACAGATCAGCATCAACCTTCTCACGAAGGGATGCCAAGAAAGAAGTCAGCCCCTTAACAAGGGAGGTGAGTTCTGCAAACTACTGGAAAGAGGGAAGATTTGAAGGGGCAGAGGAGGAAGAGACACCAACAACAGAGGGAGGAGGTGGTGAAGCAGATGAAGAGGGAGCAAGGGGATCAACTCTAGGAGGTGAGAGAGGAGATTTGGGAGATGAGGGATCAAAGAGAATAGTGCAGTTGGATCGAGTAGGAGGTGGAAGAGGGTTCCTACTGGTGGAGTGTTGTATAGAGGAGGGAGATGCAAGACTAACCTTTTTAGTGGTTAAGACACCATCAACTTTTGAAATTTACATGTGTTTAAGGGTGGATTTCCCATAGAAGTCATGCTTTGAAAAGGGAGTTCCCTTTTCCTTAGATAAATCAACATCGAAGTGTTAAAATACCTTTTTCAAATACATGTCATAGGGGAGGGAGGAGTGTGATTTCGAATGGGACTAGAGCATGTTAGATATAAAAAGATATCTAAGGTTGAATTTGTGACCTCCGACGATGCACCATATAGGGACCCAACCCCTTGTAATTCCAAAAGATTAATTAAAACTGGTTATGATGTGTTCGGTGAGACGTTCAATTTTAGGAAAGAATTTAAAATTTGATCATGGTTTGATTATTGATAATAGTTATGTGCTTGTTTATGCATAAGATTAATTATCGTGAGTTGTTTCAACGAGTCTCAAGGCGTTAGAACAAAATTTGGAATCTATGTACTTTTTCTTTCCTTGTGTACCTTCCAGCGAGGGACCGATCGATCGGTCTGTAACAAAAGGCAGCTTTATGTTCGGATTTTGGGTTTTTCCTTTCATTCTAACCTTCTGTTTCTCTCTCTAGAACAAAAAGAAATCTTTAAGGTTGGGTTTGGTGGCCTATTAGAGCATTTCTAGCTCCTCAAGAGTGGATTTCTTGCCTCTCCCGAGTGAGCACCCGTTGGAGAGTGAAGGCACGTGTTGGAGGCTCCACTCCTGTTGCTTGGTTGGAGATTCGGTGGATTAGAGCTTGTTTGGGTTGTTGTCTCGTAGCTTGAGCATCAAAAAGGTAAGATCTATAACTATCTATGAAGATTTGTTTAATATGCTTTGTATATTTTGCGTTTATAAATGGGAGTGTGAAAAAGCTTTATTTTGGAAACCTTAGGTTATGATTTGGGGTTAAAGCATGTTAAATCTTGTAATTTTGGATAACTAGGTATGTTTTGATCTTAGTAGTATCATGTGGGAACCTTTAATTTGTATTTTGAAAAGTTGGGGTTTGCTGGTTATCTAGAATCATGGAGAGTTGGGGGTTTTGGGAATGTTGGACCCGAATGGTGAAATTAGTTGGATTTTTGACAAACTAGGACTCATATTATCATATTGTGATGTAAATTCCATGAACATTGGGAATAAATGAAAATAGAGGTTGGAAATTTTGAATAAATTTCATGAATTGAGAGATGTGAATGATGGCATGTGATAGGAAAATTGAATATATCTCCTTCTGTTAATTCAAGTATGAAATAGATAATGATATTTGAATTGTTGATAATGGTGTTGGGTTTGGCGAGAGGAATCGGGTTGACGGTTGGACTCGCGTTGTTTTAATTGTGAATGAATTAATTAAAGTACCGTATAAATGGATTGGATAATTAAGTTTGTGTATGAATTGCTTTTCGGTGAAAGATAAAAAACTTGCGCAATATAAGGTAGGTCCTTCCTTTGGGTTAATCCCCGTAAAAGCATGCTCTTTGGTGGCCCACTGTTGACACCCCAATCTGATCAAGTCGAATCTTAGACCCCCAATTCGAATGCACCCCAATGATGAAAGTATGAGAATCATGCTCAAGGATACCCAAGCAAGTAAAGACACGAATATGGCTCAAAACCCAAAAATCCTAAAAACACCTTCAGGCTGTAACATTCCCATCCAAACAGCCGCCACCGTTTTGAAAACTCTAGAACATGCTGTGTCTTTACTCTCACGGTCGTAACCTTTTTTGAAAACCCTAAATCAAGTCGTGACGTTCTTTGTCATGGCCATGGCTTTTTATATCTAGGCCATGACTTTTGAAAATTACGGCTGTCCTTTTCGCCACCATAAAGGTAACGGCCTGTACTGTATAAAAGCAAAAAGGTAGCAGCCGTCACTGTTATCTCTTTTTGGACATGTGGCAGCATTCCAGAGGGTGTTTAGTCTCCCACCATGCCCATAAATAGGGGACGTTTTGCACAAAAATGGGGAGAGAATCAACCTGGATAACAAAACTCTGCCAAAATCCATTCCTACCCGATATTCCGACATTCTCGAGCCTCGTTCGTGTTCTTACTTGCCTTAGAGGAGTTCTTGGAGCACATATATTGGATTGGAAGCACCGTATTCTCACCACCGAGAAGCCATTCGAGGTGGATATTCACACGAGGTAACCTTAGGATCCCACGAATCTTCTTAAACCCTCATATTCTTCCCCCGAGGGTGTTGTGGATAAGGTTTCTATTGTTTTGTTGCTTGTTTATCATTCATTTCAATGCAAATAGTTATTTCTTTAAAGTTTTAATCACTAACAGCATCTTCATAGCCTTCTATTTTGTATATTTATATTTGTTTACATCTTGTTTCGATGCTCATAAGCACACTAGACACATTAGAAACTTACTGAGGTTTTTGAACATAATGGCCGTAACTTTCCTATGTCACGGTCGTATGTTTTGTTAAACCCACAGTAACGGCCGTGATATTTGATATACGCTGGTACATTAAGGCCTTTTTATATGGATGGCCGTAACATTTGGTTCGTACGGCTGTGATATTGTTTTAAGGCCAGAAGTTCAAAAACCCTTTTTAAAACCCTCTGATACTTGTTTATTTCACGTTTATACATCCTTGCATGGCTCTATTTAGCATTTTATTCTTTATGTACCGCTATTTACCTTTCTGTTGGGTAATGGATGGTAGATCCGGCCTAGCCTAAATGGGTCATGGTCTCCATTCTATATACCTCCATATTTGCATGATTTTGGGGTTGTGTAAGAGTTACGGCCGCTTCTTTTTCCTTTTTCTTTGTCACGGCCGTGATACTTGTTACAACCATGAGGTTTTGTGGAAACCATTATCATGAAAGTGTATTTCAAATGTTTTATTATTTATATTCATCACCTTGTATATTCTGTTTAGAGTTATCGCTTGCATAGAGGATGAAGGATGGTAGATCTAGCCTTAAACCAATAGGTTATGGTTTATGTCTTGGACATCTTATTCATTTTGACCAGTTCTAAACTACATGTGATGTATATACCCTTTTTGTGCCTCCTAAAAACCATGGCCGTGATATTTATTTTTTACACCCGCGAGATATTTTTTTCTATTCTTCGTGGTAACCTTATGTTTATCATTGTTGCCTGTTTTGTGACTATATTTGTCAAATCCGTAATATTGTTGTTAAGGCCGTGCATTTTACGCATGACCAGTAGCTTGAATATGATGTTTAAGTCTCTTCTGCTTATTTTGTACAGCCTATTTACAGCATGATAGGGACAGAAATATTATTGCATGACTTTTAGAATCTTATTTGTTCGTTCACCGCTTGTTTATATGTTTTTCATTTTGCTTTGCTCAAACAATACGTGTAGTATATTTAGAAATAATAATCAAGTTGCATAACCCTAAGATCGTAGCTAGATTTTTGTTTCATTGTTTGCTTTTGTCTAAACTCTCTTTAACCTCCTATTCGGTATATATTACCTTTAAAAAGTTTACAGCAAGTACCAATATTGACAAAGTAAAGGCTAACCTCATGGTTTGGCGAAAAGAGTGTCTAACACCTTCCATTTTCGTACCCTATCCCCTGAACCCTCTTCTTCCCTAGTTATTCTTTTTTTTTTAAAGAAAAGGACCCGCAACATTCTTTTGTTTCTCTTGGTTTTTCTCAAATAACAAGTGGCGGCTCCATTTTTCAAAAAATGATGCTTAGATATCTTGGATTTTTTTTAAAAAGGAAAGAGAATATTTTCTAAAAAAAACAATAGATGTCAGGTGCATCCCCCGCATGCTCCCACCAAAGCATCCATAGCTTTTTCTAGCAACTCTGCAGGGGATTGATTTTCCAAATAAAATCACAAGATGGATAAACTTGAAATGTTAATGGTTCTTGTTGTAAACTTTTTATTGGTATTCGCATTTGCATTTGAATATTTGTGTGCTTGGTTCTCAAACCCCTGCTCTACCTATCCGATACCTTGGTCAATTTGCTATCTCGGGGCTATGTCGGGGAAGCGAGCAAGCTTTCTAGCCACATGCTTCCATAAATGTGGCAAAAAGAGTTATTGCATACCATTTAACCATGCCTTGCACCATTCCTAGTATTAAGAGATATAATCTTGACTTTATTCAGAAAGTACACTGAGTGAAGACCTACCAGTCTATTCATGTGCATATAGATTCTTTGAACCCTTCTTTTAGGATCAATAAATCTTTTAGGGTTATGTGATTTTCTTTTTATGGATGCTTTTATTTGTATATTTACCACCTCGATTAGGATTAGTTTTTATCTTTTTTGATCCGCTGTTGAGGGTGAGTACTTTTGAGTTTAGGCCCAACTAATGAGTCTTTCGGTTTATGTTAGCTCTTTTAGTTTAGAGACCCAGGACAATATCGCCATGAAGAGAAGAACCTATACACACTTCGGCTCGATCTCCGAGGGGAAAACTCAGACGTACCAGCCAGTTGAGATTATCGATGGCAGACCTAGAATTGACCATGGCTGATATGATAAGGGCTATTCTGAGATTGCAACGAACTATCGAAGGAGTTAGTACTGCTATAACAAATTAGGTCAGGGTTCAGACTATGACTCATTGTCCTCTGGGCACATCGAGACATACATAAATATAAATAAAATAATATTCTAGCCATTCATTCATATTTATATATCACAAATTTTACATCTTTATCAGTTCTGAACTGTTCAAAAGTACATAGCAATTATAGTTTTGCAAAAGGTTTACAAAAAAATTATAGTAAGCACAGGAAAACTGATCAAAAAGAACAAAAGGAGAAAACTTGAATCTTCAGCAAGCATCATCGGGATTCTCCTGCTCTTGGAACTCCCACTGGTAATCGTAGCTTTCCTCTCTTTTGGGGACCTCCTTTTCAAAGATATCATCTTCCTCACCTGTGGCACAAATGCCATGAGCTAAATCCCAGTAGAAAAACACTCTAAACCTTCTAACCAATCTGACGGCACAAAATTTACCACAATGCATGCTAAGTAACACTTAAGAACGCTATAACGTCAAAGAGATAGACAAATTTATGGCAGGATAGCAGATAAGTCAATAAACATACGTATGAGATGCCGTGTATGCAATGCAAATGAATTTGCCCAACCCGATTATAAATCATCCAATCGAATTCCGAGTGGCACCATTACGTTCCCGTACGTCAGCGTTCCCGATCATAGCGGCCTATAACGGCAGTTCGGCTCAAGACGTGACACGGCTCAGGATGTAATACGGCTCAAGACGTACACTGCCCAAAGTTAATATATCCAATATAATAATTCAAATAGTTTCATTACGTTCCCGTACGTTAGGTTCCTGTACATCAGCGTTCTTGATCACAGCGGCCTATAGCAGTAGTTCGACTTAAGACATGATACATCTCATGATGTAATACAGCTCAGGACGAACACGGCCCAAAGTTAACCCCCACATCAACTAGGATTCACTGACCAAGATATAAAGATATGCCTTCCCCCACATCAACCAAATCAAGATACAACTCAAAACTATACAAGGGGTAACCCACAAGATGTCCCCAATGCCACAATCACAATGTTCATGGTATAACAACTTATATTCAGAAGTACAACTAACAATGGCATGATATGCAACTAAGCATGGTAAATTGTACAACCCAACATAGCATATGGTACAACTCATTAATGCACTAAGTACAAACACATGAAGCAAAAGTCACAATTCTCAAGACATGGCTCAAACCTTATAGCATGGATTTTAATCATCATATAATGACTCTAAAACATTAATTATCCAATTTGAATCACTTAAAATATATACTTCAAGTCCCACAATAAAATATGTCACCACACACTTAATACTTTATGGATAAATATTCAAGTGTCAATTTAAAAAGAACAACAGTGTCTTGGGGTACCTAGACTTTGAGTTAAGTTATGATTTTTGGTCACCATTTTGATAGAAATATTTCCTACAATTTTTATGTTTAACACTAAGGCTAAAGCCTAAGGAAAATTGACGAATAAAACATTCTAAGCGAAAGTGATTCAGCATTTTTCTCAAAATTTTACCGAAAATACGCCTCTGTTGGTCTCTATTTTGTGGCATCAAATTAGGTCAAAGTGAGCCCAATTTTGGATATGTTCTAGTTAAGCATGTCCTCTACAAGTCGTATGAAGGGTACTAGTGGTGGTTGTTTGAAACAAGTTGATGATATAAGCCATTTTTTAAAATAGGTTTTGCCAGCCGCCAAACCCTTAGTGGAACCGGTTTTGGATAGAGAGTTTGAAATGGGTTTGAGGAACTTTATCGAGGTATCTAGATCTGATATTTGGACAAAAAAGTAGGTCAATATGTTACCTACAATATTCAAGAAGATCACATTTGGAGTAGGTCACTACAAATAGGGGTTTTGGCTATATAAAAATATGTGACAGAAGTGTCCTTTAATGACTGAACCACAACAGAACATTTCAAAGTGTTTTTTGACCGATCAAACCTCAATATTTTGAGCACATTTTTGATGGGTAGCTATAGATACATGTTATCTACAATGTTTAGGTTTTGACCAATGCTCGGATCTCATTTTAAACTAGCATTTTTAGGTCGGTATTGTTGACTGGTCTGAAAACGACACACTTTGGTAGAATTGTAATATCTCGAGTTCTAATCACTCAAATGAGTTCAAACCAACTTTGGATGAAAGATAACTCCAATATATAAATCTGGAAATAAAGAACATGCTTACATCAATTTTCTACGTTGAGTTATGAAGTTCCAAAGTTCATGGAAGAAACGTTAAAGTACTCGAAAATCAGGTCCTTATATATTCAAGTCTCCTACTTATGATATGTCAAGGGTTTGTCCCATTTATTTGTATGATTGTGTTTTATGTATGAATATCAGGATTCTAGAACCCATGTAAGTCATCAAACCTAAGAATAACAGCACACCACCACATCTCATATCATTGAAAAACACAACAACCCTTATTTCTCAACTACAACGCCTTTTCGGTTTGTTTTCGGTACTTGATCTTAGAAGTGTTTAAAGAGATGGGTTGAGGGATATTTTGGGTGATATTAGACATAATGTTTAGAGGTTTTAGTTACTTGTTTGAGGTCCTAGAAATGATGGATGACTTGTAGGACTTAGCTTTAGACTCTTTGGTTTCCAAAAACCTTTTTCTTGGAACCTTCCTTCTTTCTTCTCTTCTT
>JAULJZ010099969.1:0-33383 GCA_032270985.1 Heliamphora pulchella | reverse complement strand
TAAACCTACTAAAACCTATTATATTAATGTATTTATAATTAATTTATTCTTTTCATGATTTATCATAATTTTGATAGCAATTAAATAAATATGTTTAGGCTTTTAAACTAAATTAAGTTAGTTTGACTAGAATTGACTTTTTGGACTTATTTATTGTGTAAAGACTTTAAATAATTATTTGTTTTCTTTTGTTGACCTATATTATTATATTAGTATATATATTATTTGTATAAAAAGTGTTGGGTCAAAATAATGCTTAATTTACATATCTTTTTCTCATTTTTGAGCCTAGAAAGGTAAAAAGTAACTTTTTGGGCACAAATTCCTAGGTGGCCGGCCATGCAAGGAAAATTTGGTTATTTTTGTTGTTATTTTATATTTTATTAATTAGTTATATATAAATATCTAATTTTGGGTGTCCATGTGTCAAATTTTAAATTTTTGGGACTTTTTGCTGTACTGGGGGCAAAATGGTCATTTTACCTTAGTTATATGAATTTTTGATTTAATATTTTATGTTATTTTACTTAATTTAATCTGTTCTGAGATTTTTCTAAGAGTTAAGGCTTTGCTTTTTGAGTATTTGGTCTCTTTTAGTATTTTCGGGTCAAAATTAGGGTTTTGGGTTACTTAGGATTTTTTCCTTATTCATGTAGTGACCTATGTTTTTATTATCTATTCGTTGCTAATACTAGGATTTGAGTTGGGTTGTTATATGCATTTCTAAGCTTGAACATATATAAAAACACATATAAACATGCTATCACGAAAACGAATAAGAATACGTAGAAACCTCGCAAAAATTAAAACGGGTCAGGGTCTCACAACTCTACCCCCTTAAAGAAATTTTGTTCCTGAAATTTAGCATAAGATCAAAAGGAAACAACTCTATCACTCTCAATCGACACAGGCATGAGAGGTGGTCAGCCAAACCATTCCTAGGATACAGTCAAACAAAGTCGTCCACTATAAACAACGGCTACCTATCTCAAAGACACAAGATCTACATCTCATCCCAACCTCACAAGCTCACCA
The DNA here is from genome assembly GCA_032270985.1 of Heliamphora pulchella. Lineage (NCBI taxonomy): Eukaryota > Viridiplantae > Streptophyta > Magnoliopsida > Ericales > Sarraceniaceae > Heliamphora > Heliamphora pulchella. Next base: position 32,348 of record JAULJZ010099969.1, on the reverse strand, counting down.
ACAGATGTCTCAACACCCTGCATAAAACCCACAGAGTTCGTCACCAACTCCCACAACAGATGTAATGGTGAAACACAATGCTTCCACGTCAGTAAGGACACTGGCCCAAAGTCTACGTACTCAGAAAGTACCTCTACTCACTAGAGGAATAGCTATATCATCAGGCACAACCAGTGCCCTGGAAAAACTAGGATCTGTAAGGGCATACACTCGACCCTGTGTCATCCTGGTTTGTCCTCCATATCCTAGAACTGTCGGCTGTCGTACAGGCTATACTGAAGCACCATGGTCAGTCACCCTAGAGGTCTGCACTACTGGCTGCTGATAACCTCGTCGGTCCTGTACCTGTGATATACCTACCGTACTCGGCACACTATCTCCCTGAGGACAGTTCCTAGAAATATGCCCTGGCTGACCACACCCAAAACAAGCTGGCGGCTCCCTCCGCTGCAATTGAACTGGCATCGAACTCTGAAACTGTTTCGACTGTGGATAATCTGCCACATGATGCCCAGGCTGCCTACATCGGTAACATAACAACTCCCTTTGCTCTGGCCTCCCAGACGAGGCCATCAATGGTGTTGGTGCAAAAAATTGCTGTCGTAACCCAGATAGGTGAAAACTAGGCATAGAGGACTTCTACATCTCGCTGGGGCATCCACCTGACTGAGCCTCCATCCCACCCTGCGGTGCCCTGATCTCCCTGGAACCTCGAATCTCGCTTAAGGTATTCTCAATTCTCGCTGCTGCCTTCACCAGCTCTGTAAAAAAACCTAGCCCCATCCTTGCTACGCGCTCCCTAATCGCCGGCCTCAAGCCCTGCTCAAACCTCCTCAACCGCAACTCATTTGTGCCCACCAACACCGGTGCAAATCGGGACAGACTAGTGAACCTGGCCCCGTACTGAACAATGCTCATCGCCCCCTGGGTGAGAGCATAGAACTCCTCTTTGTACAAATCCCTCGAAGAAGCCAAAAAGTACTTCTCTAGAAAAACCCCTGTGAAAGCTGCCCACGTTCCCTACACAGTATTTTAAGCATATTTTCACCACTCGTGAGCATCCCCTTTCAATTGGAAAGTAGCAAAAGGAACCCACAAATCGCCCTTCACAATCTGTAATATATCAAGGATCCGGATCACCAGCTCCAACCACTCTGTAGCCACTGTAGGGTCAAGATCCCCATCAAAGGTAGGAGGATCCATATGTCCGAACTCCCACATTGCTATTATTGCCCTTAACTCGGGCTCTCTCTCTCTCTTCCCCTAAAGGTTTCAACCGGCTAGCCAATGGAGCCAACCAGCGTACGCAGCAACCCTACAGCATCAATAAGTCCTTGGGGAGCATTTCCAATCCCAGCATCAGGGATAGGCACAACCTCTTGGCTAAAACCACGGCCACGACCTCATCCTCTTCTCGCAGACATCTCGTCTATACGAAAGCAACATAACCACATAAGTTTTCATGCATCATGTTATCACTTAACATAAAACACGTAATCATGCTAACACATAGCTGCATACGTTCATACTAAACAAACCCCACATACCGAGGAGAACCGACAAGAGTGACGCGTCAATTTGGATAACCTGCTTAGATTCCTTGGCAGAAAACACGTCGGCCAAATGCATTTCTAACTCGACTTCCAAGCTTGTTAACCCAAACGCCCGAAGGCAAGACTAACCAATCCTAAGGTTCAACCCCCATGCTCACATATGCACAACGTACACATATTCAACACGCTATTATGTTCATACTATCAAAACACCTAAGCACAGGCAGTTAAGCACACGAAATCAACCTCACACGGCGACGCACCCTATTTTCACGACTCTTAGGTATTCGAACCCAGAGCTCTAATTCCAAGTTATCACGTCCTAAACTTCGGCCCACATGAAACATCCACAAATAACCATACAGAACTAAAAAGCAACACCTAACCCGATGTTCTACTCTCAAGATAAAAGCATACAAGCATTAAATATATATTGCCCTCAAGCTTACAACACACGATTCCAACACCGCTAATATGAAAACATATAAGGTTCAAAAGAAACAAAAGGAAGATTACAAATCTTTTGCCCCTCTGGCACATCCGAATCAACTTGCATGACCGGAACCTAAAAAATATTTCAAATTTGACACCGTGAGCCAAAGCTCAGTAGAAACTAGACAAGCATTAGATAGAATCTAAATATGCTAGCAGAGTAATATGTATGATATGACTCACATGAGCCTCAAAAAAGTTTGAGAATAGTTTTATATCACGACTCATAAGAGCCTTAAAAAATAGTTTGAAAATAATTTTGTATACACATAAGTATGCTACAATACTTCACATGCAAAGATCGTCTCCTACGAACCCACATGCAACACAGATATATATACATCGACTCGCACGAGCCTCAAAGAAAACAGGTATATGTATGCAGCACACGTATACATATATATATATATATATATATATATATATATATATATATATCGACTCTCACAAGTCCTAACAACAGTTCTACAATAACACGATGATACACACCCAACACAAGGATTTCTCGGACTTTCACCGAAGGACCATAGTCCCATCTACTACACTGTTAATTAGAGTTAACCTATGCAACACATGCAACTCACGCGACACACGCAACCCACAACGCACCACATGCGACACTTACCACGCAGCACATGCCACCTACACGACGTAACATATGCATCCTGCACAACGCACCACGTGCAACACACGCAACAGATGCCTCTTTAGGACCTCTTTCCGTCCTTCAGATACCCGCACATGAATGCATCGTTAGGACCACTTTTTTGCCCCTCCTATTCCCACGCATACACACATGCATTGTTAACCAGAGTTAATATTTATCGAACCATTTTTTTGTCCATTGTTAACCAGAGCTAACGTTCATCGAACCACTTTTCCATCCATAGTTAACTAGAGTTAACCTTTATTGAACCACTTTTTCGTCCAAATCACATCGGACCACTTCTCTGTCCACATCACATTATACACACACATGTAAATAAAACCAGAGTTTTATATACACAAGGACCACATATCAGTCCCATAACATGCATGAATAAAACTAGAGTTTTAAATGCACATAACCACGTACAACACTCTATTCCACATAATGACATCACATGCAACATAAGCCGGTATGACATCACATGCCACACAACCCAACGTCCACTCACTCGGACGACCAACAATCTACAAAATAAAACCTAACTCGAAGGCCAACTCCAAACCTCCCACAACATGGGTTTCATAAACATTTTCACAAAACATCATCTTTTCCCAAAACCCCATTTTTAGAAAAAGAACTTTGGACCCAAACATGTCTCGCACCCAATGATGTACAAACACATGCACACAACCATGCACCAACACCTTGCATTTAATCATGCACCCACACCTTGCATCTAACCATGCACCAACACCATACACATATAACTACATTATACCCGAGGAATGACAACAAAAGAAACCCCCAAGGCCCCAACAAGACTAAAAGAAACCCCCAAGGCTCCTTCTTCAAGACTAGTTCAATATTCACCACCCACTTTGAATACTCAATTACCATATGCAACCGAGCATTAATCTGCTTGGTGACATCTTCTTTGATCTTTAGAGCCCATTTTGGCCGTATCCGTCTCAATTTTTGTTTGACTGGTTTAGCATTAAGATACAAACGGATATGGTGTTGGATAATATTGGGATCAATACCGGGCATATCCTTGTAAGACCATGCAAAGACGTTTTTGAATTCTTTTAATACGGTTATTAATTGCTTACGTTCAACTAAAGATAATGAAAACCCGATTTGTACAATTTGTGGATTAGTTTCATTACTCAGATTAATTGACAAAGTTTCTTTAGATATAGGTTGAGCACGCATTTTTTTTTCTTTTTTTATTAAAAGTTTTATTTTTTCGGGGACATCCTCGTCAAATTCAAATCGTCAGAAAACGTATGAAATAAATTAAACAAAGCAGAGAAACTAAAAATCTTGTTCATTTCATTAATATTGAGAGACAGAATTACAAGATCAAAAGCAGCGGGAGAGGATGCAGAGACAGATGCGCCCTCAGACTCAACAAACAAATCATCAGAATCAAATGGAAATTTTCAAGACTCAAACTTGGGGTTAAGACCCATATCATGCAAAATACAAAAGTCCAAAGACCAATTATTAACATTTTTTGCCACAGCATCCACGATAAGGCTGGTATAGTTACTTGGTACTTTGTAACCCAACATCAGGCAGCCTTAATCAGTTATGCTCATCTAGTCAGCAAACAAAGCTCTCATGCCTTTCAATTTGTCAGCCCAGTCTTCCTCTCTTTTCTTCTTCTTTCCTTCTTTTTCTCCCAAAGCTTCCTCTTCCTCAGTGTCAGACAGTCAGGGGTCAAAGAAAATTTCCAGTCCTAGTAGCTTTTGATTAGTCTCTTCATCAATCCATGGCTCTAGGAAGCTACAGTAAGGAAAATTCTCTCCTTCTTTGACGAAGTAGCCATTAAGCGTTCCTAAATATCTGTTCTTCTTAACCCTTTGCCCTTTCTTCAGCTCCTCTAAATCTTCCTTGGTCGGCTTGTACCCCAAACCGAAGCGCTACGAGCTCTGCGTCACCTTAATGGCCTTCAGAATGCCTTACTACTTGTGACCCAACCCTATTCCCTGGAAATAGAAGATACACTTCATCATTGTGATTGCTCGTACGTTGACGTAGTTATTTTTCTCTTTTAGCAACATTTGCATAGTTGGAGTCTCGTCAAAATGAAATTCGCTAAAAAACATGTCTCCTTCTCTGTGTTGAACCTCTAGGAGAGTTGTGCCATCTTTACTTGGGGCTTGGATACTATCCTCCCCGTAGATTGTCAGCACTGCCCCATTCTTGATCAACTTCAGCTTCTGGTGAAGGGTGGATGGTATTGCTTGGACGTTTGGGTCATGGATCCATGGCCTTCCCAACAACAAATTAAAAGATGTCGGTACATCTAACACATGAAATTCGACCGAAGTCTCTAGTGGTCCCATCGATACTGCGAATGACACTAACCCGAGCACGTCCTGCCATGTGTTATCATAGGCTCGAACTCCCTAGTTACTGGGTGTGAAATGATTCAGCTTCAATCCAAAGCAGACGGCCGTTCTGAGTGGGCAGACATTCAATGAAAACCCGTTGTCGATGAGAGTTATTGGGACCCATTTCTCCAAGCATTTGACAATGATGTGTAATGATTTGTTATGGTTTCTCCCTTCTAGCGGTAAATCCTTATCAAAAAAGGAAATGCCCTTCGACTCCGCAGCTGGTAGAATAAGTCCAATGAGTTGTTCTAAAGTTGCATCTATTGAAATATTAGCCTTGTTTAAGACTTTTAGCACAACTTTCCGATGTCGATGTGAAGCCATCAATAAGCCCTAGATACTAACATTGGCTTGAGTCCTCTTCAGCTGCATCAGTATAGCGTCGTCTTCCTCTTCTTGTTCCTTCTCTTTTTCCTTTCCACTAGTCTGTCCTTTTTCGAGCTCAGTGAGTCTGAAGTGCCGCTCGCTCCTAGTCAAGTGTTTGACCCCTTCTTCAGGATCCCATAGTCCCGACACTAAGTTTTCAGCTTGCCTTACCTCATCAACACATAGAGGGCTTTCAAACACCCATAGATCGTTCAAGTAACTGCTCTATGTTCTTCCTCTCCTTTCTTCTTCGTCTTCGATTGCCCATGTATTATCAACATCTTCCTAGATATCTTCTCTGGTGTAACCTACCTACTGCTCTCGGGCGGCCCAAAAATTGGTCCATTCTTCCCCATCTGACTTTAGTACAATTCGAACCAGCCAGTAAGATTGCATTTTGTCGACAAAAACTTCTTCCCCGAAGAGCTGGGAAATGGTGATCCCATTTAGCACATGCCCAAAACCACGTGGCCTCAGCAAATAATCCAAAGGCCAATTGTCATCGTCGTTATGCTCCTCCTGGTTTTCCACCTGGATTACCACCTCATATCCTTCCCAGGTTATATTGTTCCATTCTTCCATATCCCAACCAATCGTGACCTTGATTAGGGAGCAAAACTGATCACTAGCGGCTAAAACATGTGGACGCAAAAAGTGTGCTGGACAAATATAAAAACTAGGATCCTCCAACTGCCTTAGCTGAATCAAATTCACCCCTCCCTGCTTAACATGGTTTGACAGCGAATTAGTTGTAACATTTGGTTTCTGAGCCGTGGACGGCAGTAGAATGACCTTGTTATCGATAAGATCCTAGATCTCGTGGCGTAGCCTCAAACACTTGTTGGTCAAGTGTCCATGACCTTGGTGAAAGGTACAATACTGGGAAGCATTGTATGTTGGTGGTAGGGGATCGGGTATAGGTATTGGGTTCAAAAGTTTGATTAGCCCCTTTTCGAGAAGTCGATTAAGAGCTATGGACAAAGATATATTGAGGGAGTAAAAACTCTCAATGGCTTCTGTTAAGATTTTTGGTTATTACTTAGTTGTGGAGTGAAAGACGAGGGATTTAATTGTCCGGAATGGGGGTTCAGCAAATTAACCTCGTTTGAATGGGAGATGAGATTGGTAACAGGGGTGGGTTAGTTCTGGTGGTTAGTAGGGTATGTTCTTCTCGATTTCTGACTCGTCTCTAATTTCTCAATATCACCAGCCTGAATAGCATCTTCAATCTGAACACCTGCATCGAACAGTTGCTCAAAGGTGGACAGTAGTTATGTAATCTGATACCACTTCAGCAGAGACTGTAGGTTCTTCACCACAATCTTGACTTGCTCTTTCTCAGTTAGCCGCTTGGTTATCTTAGTCGCCTTTCCTCTTCAACGTGTCGGTAAATCTACGAATGATTCCCGACTGTCTTAGCGGGTCGTCTTAAGCTCCCTGGTAGTCACATTTAGCTAGACATTATAACTGTATTAGCTGACAAATGCCATAGCTATATCCTCCCAGGTTCTAGTCTTTGCTACATCAAGAGAGAGAAACCATTTCTGGGCTGCCCCAGGAAGAGATCAATGAAAGAGCTGGGCCTTCAGCTGGTCATCAATTTCTATTGGCGATAAGGTACCAACATATATTAGTAGATGAATTTTGGGATCTCCGGTCCCGTCGAATTTTTTCATGTCAAGCATTTTAAACTCATGCAGGAGCATGGCATCTGAAAACAAGCAGAGTCCCCCTACATCGAGAATATATTCCTCGATTCCCTTGGTCTTTCTAAGGACCTTCTCCATCTGATCAATCTTCCCAGCTAAAAAAGATTCTCTAGACTGAGTAATGTTTTCTTCCTCAACTATCACCTGACAAGGGATCCGTGGTGGTGGCAGAACAACTTGCGGTCCATCGGGAACTTGATTGTCATCCCAAAAGTCTTCCCCATTACCATTTGGGCCGTCATGCTGTTCATTCAGTACTAGCAAATGGGTCTGAATTGCCCGAATATGTGCCAGACATTGAACATGAGCCTGGATCTGCTGCTCAACGGCTCTTTGCATATCAGTAATTGCCCTCATTAAGACTGTCAGATTCAACTCATTCTCGACCATCTTAAACTATTCTGTGATCTGTTTTGAAATTCTGTAAAGCATCCCAATTTTTGACCGAGCCCAAATATGCACTGGATGCGAATCTTCTGACTCCATGATCTAGACCTAAAGAAAAACCAGATAACCCAAAAAACAAAATCACTGCTATTGAATACTTCTCAAAAAGAACCCCAATATCAGGTAGCAAACACTTTAAACACCAAAAACAGCTGATCATGAACAAATATAACCACCGAAACAGAAACATGCCCCTGTTGAGCCCATACTAGTAGCATAATGGCTGGAAACCCCTATACCCAAGAACTAACACGAAAATTGAGCTAGAGACCAACAAAACTCCAAGAAGAATGTTTACCCTAAGATTCTAAATGAAAAACGGGCGGCACTTCGGCAAGAAAATAGCTCTAAGCCAAACGAGACCTCAAAATAAGAACTTGAACAGGAGTTTAGGAAGACGAGCCTAAACGGCGCCGAGGGTACAAAACCAACAAGCAAGGGAAAACCTAGGAGGGAGAAAACTATCCTAAACCAACAACGAGGCCTAAGCCAACAATCGGGGCAGAACCCGAGATTCTAGACCAATAGATCAAAAATCTGACAACGACCTGAGAGGAAAACTATTTTAAAAAGAAGGAACACAAGAAGAAAACAGGGTCAGAATTTGGGAGAGAGACTATCTTAATCCAACAAACAAACAAAGGTTCTACAAAAACACAAGCAAAACATACAATTAAATAAAACAAATAATCTTACCAAGTCAATACCTAATGGCGGGTTCTAAGCAATTATATGCAGAAAAGGTCAATTTTGGTCATTGATCAGGGTACCTTCTGAATAGAGTCAAGTATATACCTCCTATGCCTGGTGTGGTACAGGACATGGTCAAGTGGTACGCAAGAATTCTTTATTCATGTTTTTACATTCAGGAATACAACAGAAGGCTAGTTTTGAAGAATTGACTTCTAGACAATTACCACAGCACCTTGTTGACTAATGTTTTTGGTAACAGATGGAATCAATTCAATAAGTCTTCGATGGGTATAATCTTAAACTAACTTTGGAAGTTATACCAGGTTTTATTTTTGATTGTTCGATATCAAAAGTTTTAATCTAGTGTCTGTTTTGGCGATTACCTGTCCAAATTATTTTTTGACTAAAATTATACACATAATCTTAGAGTCATGGCAGTTTGCCCCAATAAGGATTACATCCTAATTGACTACAACGGGTAATCCACAACAGAATGGTGTAGCAAAAAGAAGGAATGGGACTCTTATGCAGATGGTAAAATCTATGGTGAGTTTTTCAAAGTTACTCGATTCATTTTGGGGATTTGCATTAGAGATAACAACTTATATTCTGAACTTGGTACCTTTTAAGTCAGTACCTACTATTCTCACAAAATTATGGACTGAGCGCATGCTTAGTGTAAGACATATTTTGTGATATCTTGGTATCCCACATCGAAAAGAGAGAGGGAGTTCCTGGGCTATAAAGGAAAAATCTTGGACCCTTATATTCAACGAGGCCTTTTCCCAAGTGGTAGAGACCCTAGCAGAACTCCGCAGTTAAGCGTACTTACACTGGAGCAATGCAAGGATGGGTGACCCCCTGGGGAGAACATACCATGAGGGCTTTACCCAAAGCGGACAATATTGTTGTCATGTGAAGGGTCAGGTGTTATAAATGGTATCGGAGCCGACTCTCCTCACCTCCGAGTGTGGGCCCCTGCTATCTTATGTGACACGTGGGCAGGCTATTGAGTGGGCGAGTCGATAAGGACTGGCTGGCTATCAGAGTTGGCAGGCTACTGCACAGGGACGTGCAACCCTAAGGGGGCGGATTGTGATATCCTGGTATCCCACATCGGAAAGGGAGAGAGAATTTTTGGGCTATAAAGAAAAAACCTTGGACCCTTACATTCAACGAGGCCTTTTCCCAAGTGGTAGAGACCCTAGCAGAACTCCGTAGTTAAGCGTGCTTACGCTAGAGTAATGCAAGGATGGGTGACCCCTGGAAAGAACAAAACAATGAGGATTTAGCCCAAAGCAGACAATATCGTTGCCATGTGAAAGGTCGGAGTGTTACATATTTAGATTTGGGAGTGTCCAGCACACGTGGTGAAAGGAAACACGGATAAGTTGGAATCGAGGATGAAAGTCTATTTCTTTGTTGGATATCCTAGGGGAACAAAATGTGGTTTATTTTAAAATCCTAAGAGTCAAAAGGTTATTGTTAGTACTAATACCCAATTCTTGAAAGAGGATTATGTAATGGACCACAAGCCCAAAAGTAGGAATGCTATGGAAGAGCTGAGAGAAAATGCAAGTAGTACGGGAGATGCGCCATGGGAAAGTGTCATTGATATTCCATTGCCTCGTCGTAGTGGGAGGTTATCGAGACATGTGCGGATCCTAAACCAAATCAAAGTGCCACAACTAACATGCAGGTTTTACAACCATAGCATTATGTGGATGATGGTAAACAGGGTTCAGAATCGACACAACATGTCATTGCTTGTAAATAGACGCAAGTAGTGTCTCGTCATAGTGGGAAGGTTGTTCGTTAACCTAATCGGTATACATTGTTGGGAGAGTCTTTTGACAGTATCCTAGGAGAATTAGATGCCAAACCCTACAACTACTGTGAGTGCGGTGTAATCCCAAGAGGGGGTGAATTGGGTTTTTAAATATTTTTTACACAATATTCCAATTACAAATTACAAAAGATATTAATCCAATTTATTCACAATGTATGTAATATAAAAGATAAACAATAATATATCAAACAATTATGAAAGTAAAGAGTTTAAGGGAAAGAGAGAACAAAACCAAGATTTTTACAAGGTTCGGCACTACGACCTATGTCCTTACCTCAAGTGTGCCGTTTTAGGATTCCAATACTCCTTCCTTAAGATAGAGAAGCCTCTCTCCTTGTCAAGGTAGAGAAAGCTTTACACCAAGAGCAATCTAGCACTTTGATCCAAGAGAATCCTCTCACTTTAACAATGCTACACCCTAACCTCAATTACAATAGAATAAAGTAGAAGTCGTGCAAATGAAAGGTCCTTCAATGAGCAAATGAGCACAAACTATAGCACACTAGTTCACTCTAAAAAATATATCACTTGAAGCTCAAAGAGAATTCTAGGGTATTTCTCTCAAAGAATGAACAAAAGAATGAAAAAATTTTGGAGCACAAATTGAAAGCACAAGAGAGAATAGAATGCAAGGCTTGTTGATGCCTTTGACAGTACTCAAAAGTTGCATTTATAGGCAAAAAATCTGAACTAGCCATTGGGCTAAATATGAAAATTTTAAACTAGCTGTTGCAGCCAAAATTTAAAAATTCGTCAACTCAGTCGACTGACCTGGGAGGTTCGGTTATCTGAACTGCCTTTCCATCAAAAACAATTTTTGGCAGAACACTTCAGTTGATTGACTGTTATGCCTCAGTTGACTAACCTTGTATAAATCAAATTTTCATGTATGAAAACATTTTTAAGCTCTTTAAATAATATATCTCACGCCCTAAACTCCGAGCTATGTGAAACACCCACAAACAACCATACAAAACTGAAAAGCAACACCCAACCCTATGTTCACTCTCAGATAAAAACACACATGCATTGAATGTAATCGCCAATCGGCTTACAATACATAAGGTTCCAACACCGATAACATGTAATAACAATACACGAATAAAAAAAAACAAAAAGGAAGACTACAGATCTTCCGCCCCTTCGACACCTCCGAATCAACCAGCATGATCGGTACTTAAAAAATATTTTAAATCCCACACCGTGTGCCAAAACTCAGTAGAAACTAGACAAATATGAAATAAAAGCTAAACATGCTAACAGAGTAATATGTATGTAACGACTCACCCGAGCCTTAAAAATAAGTTTAAAAATAGTTTGATATCACGACTCACAAGAGCCTCAAAAATAGTTTGAAAATAGTTTTATATACATACAAACATGCTACAATGCTTCACCTGCAAAGACCGACTCTCGCGAGCCCCACCCTCGTGATCCCCATATGCAAACACATATGTAACCACCAACTCCCACGAGCCTCACATATAACACAAATATAACCACCTACTCCCACGAACCCCACATGCAGTTCTATAATACCATGATGATTCACACCCAACACAGAGATCATCTCGGGCTTTCACCGAAGGATCACTATCCCAACTAATACATTGCTAACCAGAGTTAACCTATTCAACACATGTAACTCACGCGACACACGCAACCCACATAACGCACCATGTGCAACACTCACCACACAACACATGCCTCTTCAGGACCACTTTTTTGTCCTTTAGATACCCGCAGATAGATGCATCGTTAGGACCACTTTTTTGCCCCTATGATTTCCACGCACATACATGTATTGTTAACCAGAGTTAACATTGATTAGACCACTTTTTCATCCATCATTAACCAGAGCAAACATTCATTGGACCACTTTTTTGTCCATGGTTAACCAGAGTTAACCTTTATCGAACCACTTTTCTGCCCATCAGAATCACACACGCATATAAATAAAACCAGAATTTTATATACCCAAGAACCACATATCCATCCAACAACATGCATGAATAAAACTAGAGTTTTAAAAGTATAAAACCACGTATAAACACTACGTTTCACATAATGGCACCGCTTACCACATAACCCACCCCGACATCACATGCCACACACCAGATACAACATCACATACCACACAACCCGACTTCCACTCACATGCCGCACAACCAACATCCACTCACATGCCACACAACCGATAAAACAAAACCTAACCCGAAGGCCAATTCCAAACCTCCCACAAAGATTTTCACAAAACATCGTCTTTTCCCTAAAACCCCCTTTTTAGAAAAAGAAACTTCAGACCCAAACACGCCTATCACCCAACAAAGAACAAACACCACACACACAACCGTATACCAACACCCCGCATCTAACCATGCACGTCATGCCCGAGGCCACAACACGACCCCCAAGGCCACAACACGACCTCCCAAAATAGCCAAAACAACACCAACAATACTTCAGTCGACCGAACCCCATAATTTAGTCGACTAAAAGCTACTATAAATCGAAAACTCAACACAGACCCAACCCAGTCGACTGAACCCCTAAACCCAGTCGATTGAACCCCTAAACCCAGTCGACTAGATCAACACACTGTCGACCCAGGCGACTGAACCACCCAATCCAGTCGGCTGGACCACAACGAAAACCTAACCCGAGCCATGGATCTAGCCATTTCAACCTCAAATCGAAGCATCCAAACTCCCTTTTGTTACCCTCGGACATACACAAGCCTAAAACGACCACGGAACATCGAAAAGAACACTTCCAAGCCCCGTTCCATCCAACCAAAATCAATCGAAAACAATTTTAAACCAAAACCCAATTTTTTAAACATAAACTGATTTTTCATGCATTTTTAACCGGTAAAAACACATACAGTTACATATAGCACCCTTGTAAGACATGAGAGTTTAGAAACCTACCTCGTTGAGTCAAAAACTCGATGTCTCGAACCACGTAAAAAAAATAAACATCGTTGAAATAAAATTTTGTCAAGATGAATGCGTAGTCCACCACGAGGATACTAACGATCTGCTATCTGATCGTCAAAAATCGAGCCCTGGGCCCCCGAGAAGTTAGAGAGAAGGCAGAGCTTTCTAGGGTTTTCAAAAGCTAAAGAGATGGAATTTTCTTTGAAAATATCTAAGGTTATATATTTATAGGCTCGCAAAAATAACTTTTTCTTTTAAAATCACACCACAACGCCCAACGGTCCTGGGATCTAACCCCATATGCATATCTAAGCCCGATCATGCATAAAATGCATATAAATATGCCATAACAAAAATGATAAACAACACGTCGAAAAACACCGAAAAAAGAAAATGGGTCAGACTCTCACAACTCTACTCCCTTAAAGGAATTTTATCCCTAAAATTCACCATAAGGTTAAAAGAAAATGACCCCGTCGATCAGCATTGACACAGACACGAGAGGTGGTCAACCAAATCACTCCCAGGATACGGTCAAACAAGGTGATGCATTCTAAACAACAGCTAGCTACGTCAAAGACATGGGATCTACAACCCGTTCCAACCTCACATCTTTGCCAATCGGAGCCTCAACACAGCACACCCCGTCACGAAGTCGATCCCCAACTCCCACAACAGATGTAATGAAGAAACACGATGCTCCCGTGTCGATAAGAACACTGGCTCAACGTCTGCATACTTAGAAAGTACCTTTACTCACTGGAGGAATAGATACATCATTAGACACAACCGGTGCCTTGGAAGAACTAGGATCTATAAGGGCATACACTCAGCTCTGCATCATCCTGGTCTGTCTTCCATAACCTGGGACTGTCAACTGCCGTACTGACTGAACTGAAGTACCCACATCTGTAACCTGGGAAGTTTGAACTATGGGATGCTAATAACCTCATCGGTCCTGCACCGAAAAGGCGATTGGTGCACCAGCGGTGCTCGGTACACTACCTCCCTGAGGGCAGTTCCTGTAAATATGCCCTGGCTAACCACACCCAAAATAAACTGGCGGCTCTCTCCGCTGTAACAAAACTGGCATTGAACTTTGAGACTGCTTCGGCTGTAGGCAATCCGCCACACGATGCCCAAGCTGCCTGCACCGATAACAGATAAACTCCCTCTGCTATGGCCTCATAGACGAAGCAACCGATGGTGCTGGTGCAGAAAACTACTGTCGTGACCCAGATGGATGAAAACTAGGGCCAGAGGACTTCTGCCTCTTATTGGAGAGTCCACCTAACTAAGCCTCCATCCCACCCTGCGGTGCCCTAACCTCCCTAAAATCTCGAGTCTCGCTCAAGGTATTCTCGATCATCACTGTTGGCTCCACCAGCTCTGTAAACACACGCAGCCTCAACCCTGCCAGGCGCTCCCTGATCGCTAGCCTCAAACCTTGCTCAAACCTTCTCGAACGCAGCTCGTCTGTACCCACCAACTCCGGTGCAAACCGAACAGATTGGTAAATTTGGCCTCGTACTGCACAAAATTCATCACCCCTAGATGAGAGTATAGAACTCCTCCCTGTACGAGTCCCACGAAGAAACCAAAGAGTACTTCTCTAGAAAAAAACCCCTGTGAAAGCTGCCCACGTGCCCTCCACAGTATTCTGGGTGTATTTCAACCACTCGTGAGCATCCCCTCTCAACTAGAAAGTAGCAAAAGGAACCCGCAAATCATCCTCCACTATCTACTGTGTATCAAGGATCTAAGTAACCAGCTCTAACCACTCTGTAGCAACTATAGGGTCAGGATCCCCAGTAAAGGTAGGAGAGTCAAGACGCCTGAACTCTCGCATCGCCACTGTCGCCCTCGACTCAGGTTCTCTCTCTCCCCTAGAAATCTCAACCAGCTAACCGATGGAGCCAACCATCGCACGCAGCAACTCTACGGTGTTAACAGGTCCTTGGGGAGCATTTGCTTCCCCAGCATTAGGGATAGGCACATCCCCTTGGCCAAAACCACGACCACGACCTCGACCACGACCTCGACCACGGCCTCATCCTCTCCACGTAGACATGAAGTCTGTAAGAAAGGAAAACAGAAAATAAGACGCAGCACATTACATGAACATGGATGCTAACCACATAAACATGCAAACACGTAGCCACATAGATTCATGCTAGACAAACCCCACATACCGAGGAGAACCAACAAGAGTGACGCGTCAATTTATTCCTTGCCAGAAAACACATTGGCCAAACGCATTTTTAACTCGGCTTCCAAGCTTGTTAACCCAAACGGCTGAAGGTAAGACTAATCAATCCTAAGGTTTAACCCCCATGCTCACATATACGCATCATTCACATACTCGACTCGCAATCATGCTCATGCTATCAAAACATCTAAACACATCCAATCAAGAACACGCAATCAACCTCATCAGGTGATGCACCCTCTTCCTACGGCTCTTAGGTATTCGAACCCAGAGCTCTGATACCATTCTGTCACACCCCAAACTCTGGGCTACGTGAAACGCCTACAAACAACCATACAAAATTGAAAAGCAACACCTAACCCATTGTTCACTCTCTGAAAAAAACACACATGCATTGAATATAATCGCCAACCTACTTATAATACATAAGGTTCCAACACCGATAACATCTAATAACAATACATGAATTAAAACAAATAAAAAGGAAGACCATAGAATTTTTGCCCCTCCGGCACCTTCGAATCAACCTGCATGACCAGTACCTGAAAAATATTTTAAATCCCACACCGTGACCCAAAGCTCAATAGAAACTAGACAAACATGAAATAAAAGCTGAACATACTAACAGAGTAATATGTATGTAATAAGTTACCCGAGCCTCAAAAATAAGTTTAAAAATAGTTTGATATCACGACTCACAAGAGCCTCAAAAATAGTTTGAAAATAGTTTTATATACGTACAAATATGCTACAATACTTCACCTGCAAAGACCGACTCTCGCGAGCTCCACCCTCATGAGCCCCACATGCAAACACATATATAACCACCAACTCCCATGAGCCCCACATGCAACACAGATATAACAACCAACTCCAACGAGCCCCACATGCAGTTTTATAATACCACGATGATTCACACCCAACACAGAGATCATCTCGGGCTTTCACCAAAGGACCACAATCCAAACTAATACATTGCTAACCAGAGTTAACCTATGCAACACATGCAACTCACACAACACACGCAACCCACATAACGCACCACATGCAATGCTCACCACGCAACACATGCCTCTCAGGACCACTTTTTCGTCCTTTAGATACCCGCACACAAATGCATTGTTAGGACCACTTTTCCGTCCCTCCGATTCTCACGCACATGCATGTATTGTTAACCAGAGTTAATATTTATCGGACCACTTTTTCATCCATCATTAACTAGAGCTAACGTTCATTGGACCACTTTTTCGTCCATAGTTAACCAGAATTAACTTTTATTGGACCACTTTTCCATCCGTTAGAATCACACACATATAAATAAAACCAAAGTTTTATATACCCAAGGACCACATATCCATGCAACAACATGCAAGAATAAAACTAGAGTTTTAAAAGCACAAAATCACGTATAAACACTACGTTTCACATAACGGCACCACTCACCACATAACCCGCCACGACATCATATGCCAACACCCGATACATCACATGCCACACGACCGATATCCACTCACATGCCACACAACCTACAAGACAAAACCTAACCCGAAGGCCAACTCTAAACCTCCCACAACGATTTTCACGAAACACCGTCTTTTCCCTAAAATGCCCTTTTTAGAAAAAGAACTTCGAAACCCAAACACGCCCCTCACCAAACAAAGAACAAACACCACGCACGCAACCGTGCACCAACACCCCGTATCTAACCATGCACATCACCCCTGAGGATGACAACTAGATTTAATTAAACACTCGAGGCCACAACACGACCCCTAAGGCCACAACACGACCTCCTAAAATAAACAAAACAACCCTAATAGAACTTCAGTCGACTGAACCCCATAATTCAGTCGACTGAAGAGCTAGTAAAAACCTAAAACTCAACACAGACCTAACCTAGTCAACTGAACCCCCAAACCTAGTCGACTAGATCAACACACTTTCGACTTAGTCGACTGAACCACCCAGTCCAGTCGACTGGACCATAGCAAAAACCTAACTCAAGCTACGGATCCAGCCAACTCAACCCCAAATCAAAGCATCCAAACTCCCTTTTGTTACCATCAGACATACACAAGCTCAAAACCACCACGGAACATCAAAAAGAACACTTTAAAACCCCGTTCCATCCAACCGAAATCAACCAAAATTGATTTTAAACCAAAATCTAATTTTTAGAACATAAACTGATTTTTCATGCATTTTTAACCAGTAAAAACACATACAGTTACACGTAGCACCCTTTTAAGACATGAGAGTCTAGGATCCTACTTCGTTGAGTTAAAAACTCGACACTTCGAACCACGAGAAAAACAAAAACTTTATCGAAACAAAATTCCATCTTGATGAATGCATAGCCCACTGCGAGGATACTAAGGATCTGCTATTTGACTGTCGAAAATTGAATCCCGGGCCCCCAAGAAGTTAGAGAGAAGGTAGAGCTTTCTAGGGTTTTCAAAAGCTAGAGAGATGGAATTTTCTTTGAAAATATCTAAGGTTAGATATTTATAGGCTCGCGAAAATATCTTTTTTTAAAATTCACACCACAATGCCTAACGACTCTAGGATCTAATCCCATATGCATATCTAAGCCCGATCATGCATAAAACGCATATATACATTCCATAACAAAAATGATAAATAACGCGTTGAAAAATACCCCAAAAATGGGTCAGGGTCTCACAACTCTACCTCTATTAAAGGAATTTCATCTCTAAAATTCGCCACAAGGTCAAAAGAAAACAACCCTGTCGATCACCATTGACACAGGCACGAGAGGTGGTCAGCCAAACCGCTCCTGGAATACGGTCAAACAAGGTGATGCATTCTAAATAATAGCTAACTACCTCAAAGACACGGGATCTACAACCCGTCCCAACCTCACATCCTCGCTAACCAGTGCCTCAACACAGCACACCCACCCCCCCCCCCCCCCCCCCCACGGAGTCCATCCCCAACTCCCATAACAAATGTAATAAAGAAACATGATGCTCCCGTGTCGATAAAAACATTGGCTCAAGGTCTGCATACTCAGAAAGTACCTTTGCTCACTGGAGGAATAGCTACATCATCAGACACAACCGGTGCCTTGGAAGAACTAGAATCTATAAGTGTATACACTTAGCCCTGCATCATCCTAGTCTGTCCTCCATAACCTAGGACTGTCGGCTGCCGTACTGACTGTATTAAAGTACCCACATCTATAACTCATGAAGTTTGAACTGTGGGATGCTGATAACCCCGTCGATCTTGCACCGGTGAGATGACTGGTGCACTTGCGGTGCTCGGTACACTGCCTCCCTGAGATTAGTTCCTGAAAATATGCCCTGGTTGACCACACCCAAAACAAACTAGTGGCTCCCTCCGCTGCAACTGAACAGACATCGAACTTTGAGACTGCTTTGGCTTTGGGAAATCCACCACATGATGCCTGGGTTGCCTGTACTGATAACAGATAAACTCCCTCTGCTTTGGCCTCCTAGGCAAAGCCACCGATGGTGCTAGTGCAGAAAGCTGCTGTCGTGATCCAGATGGATGAAAACTAGGGTTAGAAGACTTCTGCCTCCTGCTGGAGCGTCCACCTGACTGAGCCTCCATCCCACCCTACGGTGCCCTGACCTCCCTAGAACCATGAGTCTCGCTCAAGGTAATCTCAATCATCGCTGTTGACTCTACCAGCTTTATAAACACATGCAGCCTCAACCCTACCACACGCTTCTTGATCATCAGCCTCAAACCCTGCTTAAACCTCCTCGAACGCAGCTCGTCAGTACCCACCAACTCTAGTGCAAATCGAAATAGCCTGGTAAATTTGGCCTCGTAATGCACAAGACTCATCGCCCCCTGGGTGAGAGCGTAGAATTCCTCCCTGTACAAGTCCCACGAAGAAGCCGAAAAGTATTTCTCTAGAAAAAACCCCTGTGAAAGCTGCCCACGTGCCCTCCATAGTATTCTAGGCGTATTTCAACCACTCATGAGCATCCCCTCTCAACTAGAAAGTAACAAAAGAAACTCGCAAATCATCCTCCACTATCTACAGTGTATCAAGCATCTGAGTCACCAGCTACAACCACTCTGTAGCTACTGTAGGGTCAGGATCCCCAGTAAAGGTAGGAGGGTCAAGACGCCAAAACTTTCGCATCGCCACCGTCGCCCTCAACTCGGGTTCTGTGATGCCCCGTCCTCCGGACACGTCAGGACATATATAAATATAAATAAAGGGATATTCTAGCTATTCATTCATATTTACATACGTTAGTTATTACATCATAAGGGAGTTCTGAATTGTCCAAAATTACATAACTATTACAGTATTACCAAGAAAAATTCAAAAATTTCACTAAATATGGGAAAAACTGCATGTAAGAACAAAAGTAGAGATTTTGATTCTTCGAAATGCATCAGCTGGATCCATGTACTCTTGAAATTCACCATTTTCTTCCAACTCTTCTTCTCCTTCGAGGATGAACTCCACCAAAAACTCCTCACCTGTGGCACGAATGCCATGAGCCAAGGCCCAGAAGTAAAACACTCTAACCTTTCAACTAATCTCACGGCACAAAATTCACCACAACACATACCATATAACACCCAGTACAGTTTATAGTCAGGGAGACAGAAAAATTTATAACAGGGTAGCAGGTAAGTAAATAAACATGTGCATATGAGATGCTGTGTATGAAATGCATATGCCCAACCCAGTATGCACCCAAATTTTAACAGGAATTCCACCCCGGGAATCACCAGAGTAAACTTAATGGGACTTGATCACCAAAGCCATCATCGCGCCTCGTTGCGAATAGTAACCACGTCGCCTGGCTTCATGCCACAACTATTTTACTAAATGACAACGACGTGGGGGTCGGTCAACCAAAATATTCAGCCACCCTTATTCGGGCCAACAATTCCCACCTTAAGATGTGCGATGCCTTTGCCGGTGTCAGTCCAAAGTCTAAGAGAATTCAGAAGAGATTCACATTATACAAAGTACCAATATGATAGATTTAGGACCGCAAAATAATCATCCATCCTTATCCGGGCCACCCAAAATAATCATCCATCCTAATCCGACCCACCCAAAATAATCAAAGTAATAATCTCACCTTAAGAACCGGAATGCTAGCGACGAACCCATGGTGCCCAACAGTATCGATAAATCATTTCAAACACCGAGGACACAGCAAGGGTGTATAAACTAATTTTGTAACACCAGGGATGAACCCAGAGTGTACAAGTGGAATATATCCCACATTTTTGAAAAATGGCAACTGGGGACGCCCTAAACTTAGAATCAAGAAGTACAATCTCAACACAGCCCATCCAAACAACAATTTGCACAGATGGACTCCAATATGCCAAGATGCAAGTGACAATATCAATGATGTATGGTATGGTTCTCAAATACAACCATCTATAGTGTGGCATCAACATGGCAAGATTCATGGTACAACGCGCAAGCACAAGGTACTAGTATGTGAAGTACAAGCTACAATTCTCAAGATATGATTCAAATATGATGGCATGGATTCTAAATCATCATACATTCACTTAGAAACATTAATCGACTAATTCAAAGTAATTATCATATAGAAACTCAGGTCTCATAGCAAAGGGTGCTCGAATCACACTTAGCAACTTTTAAGGCTAAAACCAAGTATTAATTTAAATGGGACGACAAAGTTTTAAGGTATCTAGACTTAGAATTAAGCTATGATTTTTATACTCCATTTAGATAAAAATATTTTCTACAACTCTCACGTTTCACACCAAGGCCAAATCCTAAGGCAAATGGGTGAACATTTTATCCTAAGTATAAATGGTTCAGCGCTTACTTCAAGATTTTACCAAATATATGCTTCTGTTGCTCTCGGTTTTAAGGTATCAATTAAAGTCCAAATGAGCCCATGTTTTTGTATGTCCCCTACAAGTTCCATGTTTAGAGCTAAGAGTAGTTGTTTGAAACAAGTTAGACTTTTTAGCTATTTTAGAAAATAGGTTTTGTTAGCCGCCAAAACTCAGCAGAGCCGGTTTTGGACAGAGGGTTTGAAACAGTGTGGGGGTATCAGCCCGAGGATTTCAGGTTTTTGGGCAGAACGTACTTCAATATGTTATCTACAATGTTAATGTAGACTACTCTTGGAACATGTCACTAAAAATAGGGGTTTTAGGCTACACAAAAATATGTGACAGAATGTTCCTTAGGGGCTGAAACGCAACAGAGATTTTCAAAGGGGTTTTGACCTATCCAACCTCAATATTATGTTCTCATTTTTTGTGGGTAGATATATATACATGTTAGATATAACTTTTATGTTTTGATCAAAGTTTGGATCACACTCTAAACTAGGGTTTTCAAGTCGGTAGTGTTAATTGGTCGAAAAACGACACACTTTGGTAAAATTGCAATATCTTGAGTTCTAGTTATGAAAATGAGTTGAAACCAACTTTGGATGAAAGATAACACAAAAATATAACTCCTTACATAAAGAACATGCTTAGATCAAATTTCTACATTGAGTTATGGCATTTCAAATCTCAGGACAGAAACATCAAGGTTCTCAGGAATCAAGCCTCTTAGGGTTCAAGTCCTCTACTTATGTCATGTCATGTTTTTGTTCTATTTCTTTGCATGCTTGTGTTTTAGACTTTAATATCAAGGTTCCAGCACACTTAGAGGTCACCAAACTCAAAGATAACAACACACAACAACATCTCATATCATTCAAGAACACAACAGTACCAAATTTGTAACTACAACGCCTTTTCGGTTTGATTTTGGTTCTTGATTTTTAGAGTGTTTAAAGGGATGGGTTGAGAGATATTTTGAGGGATCTTAGATACAAGTTTTTGAGGTTTTACTTACTTGTTTGAGAGCTCAAAGGATGGTGGCATGGAATGACTTAGCTTTAAAACAAAACACCTCTCATTAGTTTCTTTTTCTTCTCCTCCTTTCTTCTTTTTCTTCCTCAAACTTATAGAATACCTCAAGAACTTTGAAGGTCTGGTCCCTCACCTCTCTTCCACGAAATTATGAAGGGAAGAAGAGGGTGTTTGGCTTGTTTATATAGGAGAAGGTTAGGGAACATATGGGAGACAAAAAGTACCAAAAAGCTTCCTTTTTCTTCACTTTAATTAATGTGACTTGAAGTTGATTTAAGTTGATTTGCCTCTTGAGGGCTAAAATTCAGATATGGGGAAGCTAAATGTAGCAAGGGTTCAGTTTGGGGGTCAAAAATCTGATCCCCCATCAATCAAGGGGTTTTTCTTGGTTTGCGTGCCCCTATTGTGCAAGAAAATACATTAAAAATTAATTTGATGTATCTTTTTAGTATCTTTTTCTACTGAGATTTATTATTTAAACATTTTTATGAGAAATATAGTATTTTTGTGTATTATCATAATTTTCATAGCAATTGATTAAATAGATGTAGTCTTTTAAGTCAAATTAAGCTATTTTAGCAATATGTGACTTTTTGACTTATTTTGTTTTGTATAGACTTCAATAATGATTTGTTTGCTTTTGTTGACCTAAAACACGATATTATTATGCATATTACTTGTTCAACAAGTATTAGATCATCATAATGCTTAATTTAAAACCTTTCTCATATTTTAAGCTAAAAAAAGTAAAAAGTCACTTTTTGGCACATTTCCCAAGGTGGTCGGCCACTAAGGGGTATTTTTGGTATTTTTGATGTTATTTTATCCTTTGCTACTTAATTGTACTTAAATCCTTAATTTAGGGTATCCATGTGTCACAATTTAGGTTTTTAAGGCTTTTTGCTGTATTATGGGCAAAACGGTCATTTTACCATATTTATGAGGATTTTTTATTTTTATTTTATTATTTCATGATATTTACTTCATTTAGAATGTTAGGAGATTTTCTGGGTGCTAGGGTTTTATTGCCTGTGTTTAGGACCTTTTTAGGATTTTCAAGCCATACTTAGGGTTTTCGATTCGAGTTATGATTTTGAACCATTTCTGTGTTCTATGGTCTCATGGACTATCCATCACTAACACTTAGGGTTTGAGCGGGGTCCTTACATGAGTCGTTATTAACTAGGTTATCACAACTAGGGTCTGTACCGAGTTGTTACAGGTTTTCTCTCTCTCCTCCTAGAGGTCTCAACCAGCTGATCGATGGAGCTAACCAGCGCATGCAACAACTCTACAGGATCAACAGGTCCTTGGGGAGCATTTGCATCCCCATCATCAGGGATAGGCACATCCCCTTGGCCAAAACCACGGCCTCATCCTCTCCACGCAGACATCACGTCTGTGTGAAAGGGAAACAGAACATAAGACGCAGCAAATCGCATGAACATAAATGCTAACCATATAAGCATGCTAACACGTAGCCACATAGGTTCATGCTAAATAAATCCCACATATCGAGGAGAACAAACAAGAGTGACGCGTTAATTTATTCCTTGCCAGGAAACATGTCAGGCAAATACATTTCTAACTCGGCTTCCAAGCTTGTTAACCCAAATGCCCGAAGATAAAACTAATCAATCCTAAGGTTCAACCTCCATGCTCATATATACATTATTCACATGCTAGACTCGCTATCATGCTCATGCTATCAAAACATCTAAACACATGCAATTAAGCTCATGCAATCAACCTCACCAGGTGATGCACCCTCTTCTCACGGCTCTTAGGTATTTGAAACCAGAGCTCTGATACCATTCTGTCATGCCCCAAACTCCGGACCACGTGAAACACCCACAAACAACCATACAAATATGAAAAGCAACACCCAACCCTATGTTCACTCTTAGATAAAAACATACATGCATTGAATATAATTGCCAACCGGCTTACAATACATAAGGTTCTAATACCGATAACATGTAATAAAAATTCATGAATCAAAAGAAACAAGAAGGAAGACTACAGATCTTCCATCCCTCCAGCACCTCCAAATCAACCTACGTAACCGGTTCCTAAAAAACATTTTAAATCCCACATCGTGAGCCAAAACTCAGCAGAAACTAGACAAACATAAAATAAAAGCTAAACATGCTAACAGAGTAATATGTATGTAATGACTCACTCATGCCTTAAAAATAAGTTTTAAAATAGCTTAATATCACGACTCACAAGAACCTCGAAAACAGTTTTATATACATACAAATATGCTACAATGCTTCACCTGCAAAAGACTGACTCTCGCGAGTCCCACCTTCATGAGCCCCACATGCAAACACATATATAACCACCGACTCCCACAAGCCCCACATGCAACATAGATATAACCACCGACTCCCAAGAGCCCCACATGAAGTTCTATAATACCACAATGATTCACACCCAACACAGAGATCATCTCGGGCTTTTACTAAAGGACCACAGTCCCAACTAATTAATGGCTAACTAGAGTTAACCTATGCAACACATGCAACTCACGCAACACACGCAACCCACATAATGCACAACGTGCAACACTCACCACGCAACACATGTCTCTTCAAGACCACTTTTGCATCCTTCAGATACCCGCACACAGATGCATCGTTAGGACCACTTTTTCGTCCATCATTAACCAGAGCTACCGTTCATCGGACCACTTTTTCATCCATAGTTAACCAGAGTTAACCTTTATCGGACCACTTTTTCGTCCATCAGAATCACACACACATATAAATAAAACCAAAGTTTTATATACCCAAGGACCACATATCCGTTCAACAATATGCATGAATAAAACTAGAGTATTAAAAACACAAAACCACGTATAAACACTATATTTCACATAAAGGCACCGCTCGTAACATAACCCGCCATGACATCACATGCCACACACTGGATACGACATCACATGCCACACAACCCGACGTCCACTCACATGCCACACAACTGACATTCACTCACATGCCACACAACCGAAAAAACAAAACCTAACCCAAAAGCCAACTCCAAACCTCCCACAATGATTTTCCCGAAACACCGTCTTTTTCCTAAAATCCCCTTTTTAGAAAAAGAACTTCAGACCCAAGCATGCCCCTCACCCAACAAAGAACAAACACCACACACACAACCATGCACCAACACCCTGCATCTAATCGTGCACGCCATCCCTGAGGATGACAAGAAGATTTAATCAAACACCCGAGGCCACAACATGACCCCCAAGGCCATAACACGACCTCCTAAAACAACCAAAACAACCCCAACAGCACTTCACTTGACTAAACCCCATAATTCAGTCGACTGAAAAGCTACTACAAACCAAAAACTCAACACAGACCAACCCAGTCGACTGAACCCCCAAACCCAATCGACTGGATCAACACACTGTCAACCCAGTCGACTAAACCACCATGTCCAGTTGACTGAACCATAACAAAAACCTAACCCGAGCTACCGATCCAGCCATCTTAACCCCAAATCGAAGCATCCAAACTCCCTTTTGTTACCCTCAGACAAACATAAGCCCATAACCACCACGGAACATCGAAAAGAACACTTCAAAACCCCATTCCATCCAACCAAAATCAATCGAAAATAATTTTAAACCAAAATCCAATTTTTAAAACATAAATTGATTTTTCACGCATTTTTAACCGGTAACAACACATACAGTTACACGTAGCACCCTTGTAAGACATGAGAGTCTAGGATGTTACCTCGTTGAGTTAAAAATTCGATGCCTTAAACCATGTGAAAAAAATGAACTTCGTCGAAACAAAATTTTGTCTGGATGAATGCGTAGCCCACCGCGAGAATACAAAGGATCTACTATCTGATCATCGAAAATCGAGCCACAGGCCCTTGAGAAGTTAAAGAGAAGGCAGACTTTTCAAGGGTTTTCAAAAGCTAGAGAGATGGAATTTTCTTGGAAAATATCTAAGGGTAGATATTTATAGGCTCACAAAAATATCTTTTTTTTTAAATTCGCACCACAATCCAACCCCATATGCATATCTAAGCCCAATCATGCATAAAACGCATATAAACATGCCATAACGAAAATGATAAACAGCGCGTCGAAAAACGCCAGAAAACATAAAACAGGTCAAGGTCTCACAATATCATTGTTATGTAAAATGTTTCCATGAAATTTAGGAGACTTATGATCCATCTAAGGTCTTCCTATAAGTTTTAAACAATATACTTATGAGATCTAACTTACATAGCTCCTAATTTCAATACATTTAAAAATTAATAACTTTTGTCATCACTTGCTTCATAACTTGTAGCAATGATGTTTCTTTTTGCATGCTTTATGGCTTTCAAGTTTCATCCATAATTGAGCTTTCTCATGAATTTTCTGTACACAAGCTCAATTGCACAATTAGATACCTAAGTTTGTTATCATCAAAACGGATATTGAAACCTTGTTGGACCAACAATCTCTCATTTTTTGATGATAACAAATAAGGAACAAAATAAGGTGAGATAATTATGCAAAGCTCTCCCTCATAGTATGCATATACAAAATAATGCTTTTAAGTTCACAGAATGTGAGTGACATTATAGATTTTAAGGCAATAGATTCTTTGATTTCAAGATTACTGAATGTCTCAACATGTAAACATGTAATGAGCAATAGATTCTTTGATATCAAATGTACTTAAGATTATGAATATTTCAACATGTAAGCATGTAATAGAGAACATGAAGTGAAATAGATAAAAGTTGAATAAGTTCATGCTAAGACCATAATATCATCAACCATCATGTCATCCAAAAGTAATCAAAACATAACATAATCCAAAAGTAATCAACATCATAACATAATGTGAAGTAATATCATAACAATAATCAACGTCATAACATGATGTAAAGTAATAGCATAACAAAAACATAATCCAAAAGTAATAGCCAAAAAGAAAAATATTTTGCTTTGCTCTTCTCCCCCTTTTAGCATCAACAAAAAGGACTAATCGGAGACGGTTAAGCCAAATTCATCTTCATCTTCGACATCGTCATCGCTGCCATCATCATCTCCATCGGTTCTATTGGAATCATCATTATATGGAGGAAGGTCCAAGGGATCTTCGATACGAGTAAGCCATTTGGAGACCTTTAGGAACTTGCCTTTAATTTCTTGGGAGAAAGATTTGATTAACTTCTTATAAAAGGACTTTGATGATTTGGCGTGAGTAGGACCAATATCGGGAGCCACATGATGAGAAGCATCGACTTGATCATAGGCTCTTTCTTCTTCTTCTCCCTCTTTAACCACATGTGATACTCGCCTTTGTCTTCCATCCTTCGGTTGCCATCCCCCATCTTGCAAGGTATAAGCCATTTGTTTTAAAGTGATATTATTGAAGAAATTGGAGAGTTTTGGTGGAACAAAATTTGATGGAGATGGAGAGAAACCGAATAACTCAAAGAGTGGAGTAAGAAAAGCACCATATGGAAGAGTGTGGCGTTTAATACCCTCTTTAGCTAGCATCCATTGACAAATAAGAGAAGGAAGATCAAGACGTTTACCCATGTATACACACCACATGAGGAAACAATCGAGATAAGAAATATGACTCCTTGAACCACTACGTGGGAGAATGTTATAAGTGATGATAAGGTGGATGATTTTGGCCTCAAGAGTGAGTTGCGAATATTGAGGAGCAAGGGCAAAGTTGATTACCCTTTCACTCATAACCATTGGAAAAAAGGTTTGAGGGGTAAAGTCACGTTCCATAATCCAATTGGTGGATGATTTAGGATAAACAAAATCTCCCCTACCAAAACCAAAAAGATTTGCAATGTCACTATCAGTAAAGTGATATTATTTTCCAAATAGATATGCAGAAAGAAGAGTGTATGAATCATTGACATGAGGTTTATCATTTTCACAAGATTTGCATAAAATAGACGAGTGTGTAGAGAAAAAACGCCTTTAGGTTGATAAAATAGGTAAGGACCTCATCCAACCCTAGCTAGGAGGTGACAAACATTTGGAAAATGAATATCCATGAAGCGCATATCCAAGAACTTGTTGAAAATGGGTTCAAGGGACCAAAGATGAGTCTTATAGAGAGTTTCGACGCGTCCTATGGAGAACCACTTATCACTTTCCTCCATTGTGTCCTCTTTCGCAATAGTGTTCCCTTTTCCTCCTTTAATTCTAGGAGGCATTTTAGAATTGAGAGGTTTAATGAGAGGATGGAAGTAATTTGAGTCAAGGAGGAAAGGTTTTAAAGAGGTATAACCTAATTAGAAGAAGAAATTTGGAGCACACCCGTATGAGAGAAAAAAAAACTGAAATGAAATGTGGTTCGGTCGACCTAGGGTTACTAAATCTCAAGGGTTCTGTCGACTGAAGTAGGGTACTCAGTTGACTGAAGTGCTGAAGAGTTTCCCAAATTTGTACCAGAGACAGTTCGATCGACTGAGGAGAGTGGGTCGATCGACTGAATGTATGCTGTGAAAAAAAAATTCTTTTTGGTTTTAATGATGATTAAATCTTATTTTTCACATAACATCCTGAACATGTAATAAGCCTAATTCTCTTCATATTAAAATAAATCTATCTTCATTTAGTGGTTTTATAAAAATATCAGCCCATTGTTCATTAGTGCATACAAATTCAAGAAAAATATCACCTTTTTGCACATGGTCACAAATAAAGTGGTGTCTTATCTCTATATGTCTAGTTCGTGAATGCAATATGGGATTTTTAGATATATTGATTGCACTTGTGTTATCACATTTTATTGGCACAATATCATAATTTAATTTATAATCTCTAAGTTGTTGCTTCATGTATAACACTTAGGCACAACAACTTTCGGCGGCTACATATTCTGCTTTGGCGATAGATAAGGCTACGAAATTTTGTTTCTTTGAAAACCATGAAACAAGAGATCTTCCTAAGAAATGACAAGTTCCACTCGTGCTTTTGAGATCAATTTGGCATTCGAAAAAATCTGCGTCGTAGTAACTTATCATTTCAAAAGAAGTAAACTTTCGATACCAAAAGCTTATATCTATGGTGCTAAATAAGTACCTTAAAATTCATTTTACTACGATTAGATGAGATTCTTTAGATGAGGCTTGAAACCGAGCACACATACACACATTAAACATTATATCGGGTCTACTTGGGTTAAGTATAGTAAACTATCAATCATACCTCTATAGAGCTTAGTGTCTACTGGTTGTCCTTACTCATCTCTGTTAAGCTTGGTTGAATGACTCATGGGTGTTCCAGAGGCTTTTCCTTCTTCCATGCTGAATCTCTTGAGTAAGTCCCTTACATACATTGATTGGTTCACAAAAGTCCCATTCTTGGCTTGTTTGATTTGAAACCTAAGAAAAGATGTGAGCTCGCCCGTCATGCTCATCTCAAATTCCTTTTGCATACAAATTGAAAAATCCTTGCACAAATTTTCGTTAGTAGCACCGAAAATGATATCATCACATATATTTGAACTATGAGCATGTCATCATTTTTTGTTTTGATAAAGAGTGTCATGTCAACTATTCCTCTTATAAAATCATTTTCTAATAAAAAGCCACCAAGTCTTTCAAACCAAGCACTAGGAGTTTGTTTTAGACCATATAAAACTTTTGATAATTTAAAAACATAATTTGGATAATAATAGTCTTCAAAACCCAGTAGTTGTTTTACATAAACTTTTTCATTTATAAATTCATTTAAAAATGCACTTTTTACATCCATTTGAAAAAGTTTAAAATTTTTATTAGATGCATATGCAAGTAATGTCACGCCCCAAAACCCAGGGTCACGTGAAAATCTGCCAAACACCAGTTTTATGAAATTATTGTTTTTCATACATTGAAATCCGCCTGTTAAACCCCAAGAAAACCCATATGCATCTCTCATAAATAGTAAACATCATGTATAACATGCATAAGTATATCGCCTTATGGCGTACAAAACTGCCTTCAAGAAAGGGCATACCAAAAAGAAAAACTACAAAAATCTTCCGTCACTGCGGGCATCACCAGAGCTACTCAAGGTCATCATCCTAAGCATCACATAAAAATAGTTTTACAGAAAAATCTCACCCGTGAGCCGAAACCCAATAGAAACAGACAATAAAGCTGTAAAGTAGGAAATATGCAATCACGTAGAGTGGGAGTGAACTCAACTACAAAACTCCAAAACAGTTTTTCCTCCACAACTAAGCATTTAATCAATGCAAAACACAATTTACAGCTGAATGAAAACAGTAACCAAAACATCGTTCCCTCGCGGAATGTACCATCGTGGAAAAGAAGAACATGATCCTATGTACCGACTCTGTTACACAGACAAAGGTAACAACTATAGACTCATGTCCATTACCCTAGTCCTGAACCACTTAAGGCCTGCTAGGTAATGACAATTTCTAGACGGAGCACCAGAACGTAAAGCTTAATTTACATGCGACAACCCGATGAAACTAAGCACCTAACCATCTCAATCTACGGGGACTAACCCAAAGGACCTGAGTATCTATGCTACGCACATTTCTGGACTTACACCGAGGGCAACTCGTGCCAAATACATGTCATCTCGGTACATCAAGATAATCTTCTAAAAACAATACCGTAGCTGAACTACGGAAACATTTCCACAAAATAATACATTATATATGTATATAGATCCATCCATTAACATGGAGATCAACAAAACATTTTCAAAATATTTTCCCCGTTTTCAACAAAACGTTTCAAAACCTGAGACTCAACCCCGAAGGCGAGCTCCAAACCTCTAGAACACCAAGTGTTGAGATTTTTCACAAAACCACCATTTTTTCACCAAAATCCACCATTTTCAAGAAAATTCTTTGAAAATCATACTACCACATGTCATACAGTACTATATCAAGAAAAGCTCACAACATGCTTTCTATCAGAAAAACAAGGCTTAAACAGAAAATATGACAAGTAAAGCATGTCTCTGGTGCACCGCCACAGTTCAGTCAACTGCAACAATCCTGCATGTCTCTGGTGCTCCACCTTTACTTGCTGACAAGTAAAGCATCGAGAAATGAATCGGATCACATCCCTTTTCATTCCCGTCCACTAGAACTGTCGGCGTAGATTTTGATACATCTTCGTGCCTCCCGGATGCACTGTAAGACGTGAGTGATGAAACTCATGTAGCACCTCAGCACGGCACGACTCTGGCACAAACAGACACCCTGTCAACCTCAAACTCTAGTCTGAACTCACTGTTCATCTTGCTGTGTCCTTCCCGCTGGTAATGTGGTCTCGTATCATCTGAGCCTCCTGATCAGTCCCTTAAGCCTCTAGTACGCGTGCAACCAAGGTAAGTTGTGAAGCTACAGAATATAAAGTCGCACCTCCCCCTGTCTCCCTGAGACATAGATCAAACTCCCCAATAACCCCGAGCATATCCCATTCTTGTAGAGCCACAGAAGCTAACGAGCCATGAGATCTCCTGCTAAGCGCATTAGCTACGACATTTTCCTTTCCTGGGTGGTACTGTAAATCAAAGTCGTAGTCTCCCAACAACTCCATCCATCGTCGCTGGCGAAGATTCAGGTCTTTCTGTGAAAACAAGTATTTCAAGCTCTTGTGATCAGAGAAAACCTCAAAATGCTCACCGTATAGATAATGTCGCCATGTCTTCAAGGAGAAGACTACGGCTGCCAACTCCAGATCATGAGTCGGGTAATTCCTCTCGTGTGTCTTCAGCTGTCGCAAACCTTAGGCTACAACCTTGCCTCCCTGCATCAATACACAGCCCAAACCGTCAAGTGACGCGTCACAGTACACTATATACCCCAGACCTCGCTCTGAAATAATCAACACTGGCGCACTGGTCAATCTCCTTATCTGCTCCTGAAAAGCTGACTCACAGGAATCACTCCACACAAAACTGACTCCCTTCCACGTCAGACGCGTCATCGGTGCTACAAGCCTAGAGAAGTCCTTCACAAACCGCCGATAATAACCTGCTAGACCCAGAAAACTGTGAATCTCAAAAACGTTCTTCGGTCACTGCCAATCCGTCACTGCATCAGTCTTTGTCGAGTCCACTGATACCCCATCCTTCGACACCACGTGTCCAAGGAATCTCACCTCTGACATCCAGAACTCGCACTT
>JAULJZ010099958.1:0-11935 GCA_032270985.1 Heliamphora pulchella | reverse complement strand
ACGGGTATTTGGCACGAGTTGCCCTCGGTGAAAGTCCAAAAACGTGCGCAGAGTAGGTACCTTTGTTATTCTTTGGGATAGTTCCCGTAAAGAAGGTCGGTTTGGGTGCTCTTTTTCCTCAGGTTGTCGCCCGTAAAGTTAGCTTTTACGTCGTGGTGCTCCGTGTAGAACTTGTCATTACCTAGCATTCCTTTAGTGGTTCAGGACTAGGGTAATGAACAAGAGTCTATAGTTGTTACCTCTATCCCCTTGTGATGGAGTCGGTACATAGGATCATATTCTTCATCTTTTCCGCGATGGTACATTCCGCGAGAGAACAATGTTTTGATTACTGTTTTTTCTTAACTGTGGTTGGGTTTTTGCATGATTTGCAACACATGGTTTTAAGGATGAAAATATGGGTTTTATGTTGATAAAACTGTTTTGGGAGACTTGTGTAGTCTGATGAAAAAACTTGGGGTTTGTGGAAAATTATTTTGGGTTTGGTGGTTGAGTTTAGCTCCCACCCTATATGATTGCATATTGCCTGTTTTACAGCTTCATAGTCTGTTTCTATTGGGTTTCGGCTCACGGGTGAGATTTTCTGTAAAACCATTTTCAGCGAATGATATGCATGAGGAGTAGCTCTGGTGGTGCCCGCAGTGGTGGAAGACTTTTATAGTTTTCCCTTTTTGGTATGCCTGTTCCTGAAGGCAGGTTTTGTACACCATAAGGCGATATATCGTATACATGTTGGATCTGTTTGTTGTTTATTTATGAGAGATCCTTTTGTTGGGAATTCCGTTGGTTTCAACAGGCGAATTTAAATGTATGAAAACCTTTTTTTTTTATAAAACTGATGTTTGGTGGATTTTCACATGACCCCGGGTTTTGGGGCGTGACATAGTTAGTCATTTTATGTACCTAATTTTACATAATAATTATTTTTGTAAGTCACTATTAAACATGTTATAACTTTCTAACATAAATGAAATAATAAAAAAGTTGTTAGCTCACAGCACATGCACGAAAAGGTTCAGGCACGAGCGTTAACACCTCCATAGACACTAAGATGTAAAGATAGAGAAATGTGCAATGAACTACATATTGCAGTGTAATTCCATTAACACAACAAATCAACAAATAAATATTGAACATGGACATCCATTTTGAGTTTGTGATGCAAATCTTTCTCTTACTTATATTTGATTACGAAGTTAAAATATTTAACTTTATAAATATGATTTGTGAGAATTTGACTTGGTTCTTCTATTGTATTTGCAGATTGGATATGCATTGAGTTGGTGAGAATCATTATGGACAAAATATATTAGTTTTGAGATTTGGTAACTTTTATTTTATTTTATCCAACATTGATATGGATATTATTGGAAATGCATTGAGCTTGTGGAGATTATTTTGGACAAAATATATATTGGTTTTGAGATTTGGTAGCTTTTGTTTTATTTTATCGGATATTGATATGGATTTGTATTTATTTTTAGTTGGTTGTAGTGTTGGATGTACTCTAATTGGTTTTGTTAGACATGTTTTATTTTTTATTATATAATGGTCAGGTTGGATGATTTATATTTACATTTCTAGATATTGTTAAATGGCTAATTTAAATATATTATTAATTGAACAGGTAATTTTATGAATGTCCAAATTTGAAAATGTTTTATATTATACAGGTGAAATGGTTAAACAGGTACAAAAAATTTTAAAAAGTATTTTTCACGATGAAATAGACCAAAAATAAAAGTTTTAGCGACAATTAATAGATTATTTTTTGTCTCAAAAAATATTTTTTAACTGCAACTTGTACTATTTGTGATGGTGTATTTCGTTGCCAAATATAACTTTTTACAACAAAAATATGTATTTTTGTCGCAAATTATAACCTTCTACGACGAAAAATATTCGTCGCCAAAATTTTACGACAACGATCTTTCGTCGCTAATATTACATTACGCGACGAATTATTTCGTCATTAATACTATCATTTGCGACGAACTTATTTGTCGCCATAAATTTCTATTCAAAATTATGATATTTTTTAACGATGAATTCTGTACATAGGCGAAAAATTTCTTCCTAAATACGCGACGAATATTTTCATCGCTATGTTTTTTATTGGGCGACAATAATAATTTCGTTGCGAATAGGAATTTGCGACGAGGCTACGGCGACGAAATGTTTTCATCTCTATTGGTTTTAGCGACGAAATTACCACTTGTGGAGATGAATTGGTTGTCTTTAAAGCACCAATTTCTTGTAGTGGATGCTGAAACCCTGCCGAAGTACCGAGAGCCGAATCTCCGATACTGAAATCCTTACTTGGATCATCACTCGAGGATTGGATCATTGGAGCACATTTCCTGACTTAAGGATTTCTTCGCAATCCAGGTACCTCGCTTGGATCCCTAGTCCATCTAACTCCATTCTCTCTCTTTTGGAGTGATCAGGTTACATTTAATTTCAATTCACGTATTTCTTTCATTTGCATAAATATTCTTATTTGCTTACTTTCTTTAATTCCTTAGTTATTAATTTCTTCACATTTCACACTTAATAGTGCTAGCATAATTTAATAATACAACTAAATAATGTCGTTATTGTTATAATAACGCACTTATATTTATGTGAATATAGTTATCAATACTACATTCGCATTCAAGTTAAATAGTTGTAATTATTTTCTTTTACCCTTTTCTAATATTAGTTTAATTTCCTTTACTAGTATATTCTATTTTTTTTTTCTTTTAATGTAGTTTAATTTCTTTGTAAAATCCCTTTTCTTTTTCTTTTCTTTAACGCTAATGTTCCATTTTATTTTATTTTTTTTCTTTTAATATTAACTTAATGTTCCTTTACTAGCTTTTATTTTTTATTTTTTTTCTT
Source organism: Heliamphora pulchella (assembly GCA_032270985.1). NCBI lineage: Eukaryota > Viridiplantae > Streptophyta > Magnoliopsida > Ericales > Sarraceniaceae > Heliamphora > Heliamphora pulchella. The sequence goes on along the minus strand of JAULJZ010099958.1, from coordinate 9,052 downwards.
TTCTTTTAGTATTAGTGTAATTTTCTTTTCTAACATTTTATTTTTTTTTCTTTTTTTATCATTAGTCTTATTTTCCTATTTGCCATTTATTTCTTCTTTAAATGTTAGCTTTTTTTTTTTTGTAGTTTTTTTTTCTTTCATTTTATTAAACCCAAAAATCACAAAAAGCCTTTAAAACTAGATTTCATTTTTAAGTGTAATTTTCTCCTCTTTTGTTTTCTTTTCATTTTATTTTCTCTTGTCTCTTTAAAATGTAAATAATTATATTTTTTTTCGTTAGTATAAAATTTTTCTAATCTCTTTTCACTTTAGTATAAATTTTTTTAATAGAATTTTTCATGCATCTTTTATTATTTCTTTTATTAATTCATCATGTTAATGTTAACTTAGTTTACTTTGATAATATGCATGTTTTAGTCTTTAAAATTATGTTTAGAATAGTTTAGCTTATTTTGTAACAATTCATGTTTAGATAATTTTAGCATGTTTTTGTTCTTTATGCAAATCATGATAGTTAGTTTGTTTTAATAATATTGCATGCAGGTGTGCTCCATGTATCCTATAGTTAGAAATTGCATGCTGTAGGACTTAAGATTTTTCTTTTGATACTTGTTTTATTTGACGTTCTATATACGTATGTTATGTATTTTTCGTATTTGATTTTAGATGTTCTCTCTTTACCTCTATTTTTTTTTATTTGCGTGCATTTGAGAAATCTTATTAAAGAACCAATGATGATTAGTAGAGGCCAACCTTACGGTTGGACGAACGGGGTTCCTAACACCTTTCTTGATTTGTACCTTAGCCCCCGAACTCTTTTTCGCTGGTTAAACGTTTTAAATATCAGTAGCCATTTTTATTTTTCTTAGTTTTTCCCAAAAACTAAGTGGCGACTCTATTTTCAACAAAACCTTTTTTGTTTTGTCTGGTGGGAAGTCTATAAAGTCAGCTTGTAGCATGGGACTTTGGTCCAAAGCTTCTCCTACAAGCTTTACTTTATACACAATCCAAAATCCATACCTTTTCTCTAGATTTTAGCTTTCTTCGGGCTTGGATCTTGGAGTTTTGAGGGTGAATCAGTATTCTCCTCTCCAAGAGCTTCGCATTCATCCGTGTGGATTTTCATTTCGGCGACTTTGGTTTTTCACCGGTGGTTAAAGCTTCGAGCTTTAACTCCTAACAGTAAGATTCCAAACTCTCTTGCATTTATATGTGATTAAACGCATTTTTACAACGTTAAAATGATATGGGTGTTGGGTTTTCGTGTTAAAACCTTTTTTGGTTGGGATAAAAGCATGTTTTATTATCCTAAGGTTTATTACAAAGTTAGTAGATGTGTATACATGTGATTTTCAAAGAATGAGTTTTGAAAATCGAAAAAGAATGTGATTTTGTTCTGAAAACATAGTTTTTGGTATTTGGAGCTAACCCTAGGGGTTAAACCTTAGTTTAAGTGGCCCGGTGAAGAGGGTGGAAAATATTTTCAAAATGTTAGTTGATTTCCATGAGTATATGGATAATGTTGTTGCGTGTCCTAGACTTTTGTATATAACTGTGTGCGTATAAATATCTCGATAGTCGTGTTGTGTACCTTTTTAATAATTCTCTAGATGTACCGTAGCAATGTATGTATACGTGGCCTCAATTGCTCATTGGTGAAAGTCTAAAAACTTGCGCAAGATAGGTGCTTCGCTCCTTCGGGTTAGTTCTCGTAAATGAAGTGTTTGCCCCATTGGGAGGCATTTGTTGTTGTAGTAACGTATAGAACTTGTCATTACCTAGCGGATCATTGGATACCCTGGACCTAGGCTAATGGACGAGAGTCTATAGTTGCTACCTTTTTTCCCGGTGCGACAGAGTCGGTACGCAAGAATCATTGGTAGTTGTGAAAATTGGGTTGAAAAATAACGTGTTGTTTATATTTATAAACTGTTAGACGTTATTAGATTATATGAAAACCTGTGATTTTAGTATGAAAAACCGTTTGAGACTTGTGTAGTTGAGTTATTTGTATAATCCGTGATTGCATGTTATGTTTTTAATTTATGATAGTCTATTTTTATTGGGTTTCGACACACGTTGTTGGATTTAAAACATTTTAGGTGAAAAAGATCATATAGCTTGATTTTGAGGAACCTCGAAGAGAGGTAGATGACAAAACCTTTAGTTTTGTTGTACAACTGTTCATGCCGTTTATGCTATTAGTTCATGTAATATTCGTACCATGTTTAGAATTTTTGAAGGAACATATTTTGTAAGCCATAAGACCTTAGTCTTGATGTTTGCATGGTTGTGTGACAATGAGAGAGACCATAGGCTAGTTTTTGTTTTTCGGGGTTGTATGTTGTAGTTATCACGCGGTTGGTTTCAATGTTGTAACAATAGTTTTTGGTTGATTTTATGTTTAATGTCAAACTATGTATCACGTGGAGGGTTTTGAACCTTGTTTTAGCATGTTTTAGAATGCTTGGTTGTTGCCTTGAATGGTTTCAAAAGGGTTGGAAAAGGTTAAAGTGTTGGGTGTTGAAATTTAATTTTAAAAAAGGGTCCAAAGCCAGACCGCTCGAGCAGTCTATCGAGCGGTCAAGATAAACATTTTATTTTTGTTCTCAAGTGAAATGCCAGTGGGCTCGCAGGGACCGCTTGAGCGTTCTTTTGACCAATCGAGCGGTCTGGGCAGATTTTGAAAATTTATTTTGTTTTGTTTTGTTTTAAAGGCTTGGCTCATGGGGACCATGACTATACATTTTTGGGTTCTTCTTTTCCTCAAGGTAAACTCTCGAAAGTACTTTTCTCAAAGGTTTCAAACCAGTTTTGGCTTATGTCTTTAAATAGTTTGGGTTTGGGTTTTGGTGGTTTTGATGGATCTCGATATCTCAAATGGATTTTTCTTGGGAAGTTCGCGTGATCTGGTTTTGGGGTGTGACAACTTGATATCAGAGCTCTAGGTTCGAATACCTAAGAGTCATGGGAGAGGTTGCATCACCTTGTGAGGATGGTTGTGTGTGCTGGACATGCATGTGTTTAATATTTTAAATAACATGAGAATTTTGTGTAGTACGTGAGCATGGAGGTTATACCTTAGGATTGATTTGTCTTGTCTTAGGGAGTTTGGATTAACCAACTTAGAAGCCAAGTTAGAAATGCGTTTAGCCAACATATTTTCTAGTAAGGAATTTGCATGGGTCACCCAAATTGACTTATCACTTATGTTGGTACTCCTCGGTACTTGGAGTTTGTTTACATGATCTTGAATGGCTAAGTGTTAGTATGATTATGTGGCATGTGTTAGTAACAACATAATGAATCGGGCCATATGTTGCTATGTTCTATGTTTTTTTTATATAGAAGTTATGTCAGTGCAGAAAGAACAAGGTTGTGGTCGAGGCCGTGGCCGTGGTTTAGGCTAAGAGGATGTGCCAATCCCTGACATTGGAATGCCAATGCTCCCCAAGGACCAGTAGATGGGATAGATCTATTTCGTGAGATGGTGGGTTCCATTCGCCTGTTAGTTGAGGCCGTTAGGGGAGGGGCGAGGGTACCTGAGTCGAGGGAGGCCGTTGCAATGCGTGAATTCCAACGTCTTGACCCTCCTGCTTTTATTGGGGATCCCGATCCCAACGTGGCCACTAAATGGCTAGAGCTTGTGACCAGAATCTTAAACACGATGTAGATAGTCGAGGACGATTTGAGGGTTGCGTTTGCCATGTTCTAGCTGAGGGGCGATGCCCATGAGTGGTGGAAATTCGCCATACCTACCATGGAGGGCATGTGGGTTGCTTTTACGAGAGAGTTTCTGGATAAATACTTTCCTGAGTCTTCGAGGGACATCTATAGAGAGGAATTCTATTAACTCACCCAGGAGATGATGAGTGTTGTACAGTATGAGACCAGGTTTACTAGTTTGGCTCGGTTTGCACAAGAGTCTGTGGTCACCAATGAGCTACCTTAAAAGAGGTTTGAGAGGGGTTTGAGGCCTGCGATCAGGGAAAGGGTGGCGGGGTTGAGACTACGTGTCTTTACAGAGTTGGTGGAATTAGCAGTCACAATTGCGAACAACTTGAATGAGACTAGGAAGGCTAGAGAGGCCAGATCACCGTAGGGTGGAGCGAGTGCACAATCAGGGGGACGCCGCAACAAGAGATAGAGGTCGTCTGGTCCCAGTTCTTATCCTACAAACTCATACTAGCAATTTTCAGCACCGGCACCCCCAGTAGCTTCGTTGGGACGATCGGAGTAGAGGGAGCTCATTTTTTACTTGTGCAGACAACTAGGGCATCGTGCGATAGATTGCCCTCAGAGGGTACAATTCCAGAGTTTAGTACATGTTCAACCCTAGGGGAGAGCGCCACTAGTCTTGTTTGGATGTGGTCAGTTAGGGTATTTTCATAGGAACTGCCCTCAGAGAGGGAGTGTACAGAGCACCACAGGTGCACCACCTGTTTAGTTGGTGCATGGATGACAAACTTGCTGACGCAGCCAGTAGCTCAGACTTCTAGTGTTACAGATGGGGGTACCTCAGCCTAGTAAGTAAGACAGCCTACAAAATAGAGCTATGGTGGACCAGCCAGGGGACCGTAGGGGTGGGTGTTTGCCCTCGCTGATCTAAGTTCTTCGAAGGCACCGGTCGTGCCTGATGCCGCTGCTGCTACTTCAGTGATCAGAGATACTTTCTTAATGTACCATTCATGGGCCAATGTTCTTATCGACACAGGTGCATCACATTCTTTTATCTCATCTATTTTTACATCTGCTTTAGGGCTAAAAATAGATATGCTATGTAATACGCTGTGTATAGTAACCCCGATCGGTGAGAACATAGCATTGAGACGAGTCTATAGGTCCTGTGAGCTAGAGGTTATCAGCCGCGGTTTAGAGTTTGATTTCATCATTCTCGACATGACCATGTTTGACATCATCCTAGGGATGGATTGGCTTACCACCTATCGTGTCTATATCGACTGTGATCGACGAAGGATATCAATTTGTACACCGAAGGGTGATTGTTTTTGTATCGTGGGTGATTAGGACGATGGTTCTGTGCCCATGCCTAGTATTGTGCGAACCCGAGGGAACTTTAGTTTCCTCTTTTCTGCTCTCATGTTGGATGAGGCTCTGGGTGTTCGGGGAGAGTTTTCACTATAGTTTGTGACTACCTAGATGTTTTTCCTGACATTCTATTCGAGTTACCACCACCTCGTGAGGTAGAGTTTTCTATCGATCTTGTTTTGGGAGCCGTTCCTATTTCGATGTCATCTTAACATTTGCACCAACAAAGTTGTGGGAGCTTAAGGTACAGCTTTAGGAGCTATTAGATAGTGGGTTTATACGCCCGAGTACGTCACTATAGGGAGCTCCGGCCTTGTTTGTCAAAAAGAAGGATGGGTCATTGAGATTGTGTATTGACTATAGAAAGCTAAATCATGTAATGGTGAAGAATAAGTATCTTATGCCAAGGATTGATAATTTGTTTGATCAATTAAAGGGTTCAGGCTGTTTTTCAAAAATTGACTTGAGGTCGGAGTATCACCAATTGAGGATCAGAGAAGAGGACATAGCTAAGACCGCTTTTCGAACTCGTTATGGTTACTACGAGTTCTTAGTCATGTCATTCGGTTTGACGAATGCGCCTGTGACATTCATGGACTTGATGAACCGAGTGTTCCACCCATATCTTGGTAGTTTTGTAGTCGTGTTTGTGGACAATATTCTTATCTACTCACCATCGAGAGAGGCACATGAGAAACATCTACGTATCGCCTTACAGCTTTTAAGGGAACATCAACTGTATGCAAAATTTGAGAAGTATGAGTTTTGGATGTCGGAGATGAGGTTCCTTGGACATATGGTGTCAGGTGATGGAGTGTCTATGAATTCTTAAAAGATTGATGTAGTGATGAGTTGAGAACGATCGAAGAATGCGTTTGAGATTTGTAGTTTTCTAGGTTTGGCAGGCTACTACCGACGATTCGTGAAAAACTTTTCTCGACTTGCCACACCGATGAATCGCCTTACGCGAAAGGGAGTCAAGCTCGTTTGGAGTTAGGCTTGTGAGTTAGCATTCCAAGAGTTGAAGAAGAGATTAACCAGTGCATTAGTGTTGGTTATTCCGAAATGGGGTTTGGTTTACATGATTTATTGTGATGCTTCGCATGATGGCTTGCGATGTGTCTTGATACAGGAGGGTAGGGTTGTAGCTTATGGATCTTGGCAGTTGAAGACTCATGAACAGAACTATCCGACACATGACTTAGAATTGGCAGCCATGGTTTTTGCCTTGAAGGCATGGCGGCACTATCTTTAAGGTGAGCATTTTGAGGTTTTCTTGGACTACAAGAGTTTAAAATACTTATTTTCTTAGAAGGACCTGAATCTATGCCAGCGGAGGTGGATAGAGTTTATGGAAGACTATGACTTTGATCTTCAGTATCACCCGGGGAAGGCCAATGTTGTGGCTGATGCTCTTAGTAGAAAATCTCATTATTCGTAAGCTTCTATTGCCATACGAGAGTGGGACATGTTGCAGGAGGTTGTTGAGTTTAATTTGTGTCTTGGGGAAACAGAGGATGGTGCGACCTTATTTTCAGTGGTTTCACGACCTATGTTGATTGCTCGTATTATGGAGGCTCAACAGACATATCAGAAAGCTCAAATGTTACAAGATCGTGTTGTTAGTGGAGCAGACACCACGGGGTAGGTTGTGAGCCTAAATCAGAGTTTGAAATTTGCTGGGAGAGTATTTGTACCAGAGTCATGCCATGACGACGAGTTACGTGAGTTCCATCATTCTTGTCTTGCAGTGCACTCAGGAGGCACCAAGATGTATCACAATCTACGCCGACAGTTTTAGTGGAAGGGATTGAAGAGGGATGTAGTTCAGTTTGTTTCTCGATACCTAACTTGTCAGCAAGTGAAGGCAAAACATTAGAGGCCAATAGGATTGCTACAACTATTACCAGTGTCAGAGTGGAAGTGGGAGAACATCACGATGGATTTTGTATCTGGATTTTTGAGACCGGCTAAGGGCATGATGCTATCTGGGTTGTGGTTGACAGACTGACGAAATCTGTGCAGGAGGCAAAGTACCAAGATCATTGATTTTGTAAATAATTTTTCGAAAATAAAACTGAACGGGCAATCGCCAAAACAGGCTCCAAATAAATTTTTTTGATGTCGAACGATCAAAAATAAAACCCGTGCCACCACAATTAATTTAAATGAATACCTTTTTGGTCAATTCTCTAACTACGAATTTTGATTCCCAAATTGAAGATCTGATCAGACCTTTTACTGTATTCTCGATGCGATTTTCGAACGTAGTGTGGGCTACGATCCTTCAAGAATTGGTACCGGCAGAACCTAATCAACCTTAGTCTTGAAAGACAACTTATGAATATGGTTCAGCCTAGCCACATATTTATAAGGTTACAGCAAGGACTTGTAGAGTAATTATGACATAGACTTCTAGTATAACCCAGACACCCATCTAGGGGTTTTCGCAATTGAGTAAACCTCATAGCAGTATCTACAATTATAGAAAACTAGCAGTGGTTTTTGTAATTCTCATAAAATACTGAATTACAGTTCACACCACTAAAGAACTGTAACTGCACTTTAAGCCATAATTTTAAGACTATCTTGCATTGAGCTCCTGTTATTAAATGCTTAACTCATCTTCCCACGTTAAGATTCTTGATACCTGTCAATTAAATTTAATTACTGATAATTTAATTTAATCGGCATCTTTTAAATTCCTTAAGTTCTTCTGCTTAATTTATCTAACCGTTGGATAATCAAATCCACCTACAGGATTTGACCCGATCAAAACTTATAAGCCTCCTTAAGGGGGTTTCATCAATCCTGAACAATCGAGACATGGATTTCGTCAATAATTAATATTCACCATATAATTAATATCGGTATCCATATTACCGGGACTATAGACCCATATAATATTGCACCGTCTAATTAATCAAAATAACGAGTATTAAATATATGCAAATAATTAATTATTTCAGGATTAAGAGTATAAGCACTCTCATAATAACCTCGGGGTGTGAATTAATTTATGTAATCAGTATAAAATTAATTATTCCAATATTGTCTCTTTCAATACACACAAAGTATACTAGCACAGAGAGTCAGAACAATAGACGACGCTATTATCTGTTCTCCGTAACTAAGATAGGCCTACTAAAACTCTGTGCTACAGTCGTATCGATGGTTTGTTCATTTTTATCTAAACTGTGAACAAATACTTATATTCTGCAAGAACCTATAATCTTGTCTTCTGTGTGCAAGTCGTATTCTACACACCAGATTAAATACTGTATAGAATAAAGAGTATCCATGCATAACATAACATTGAAGAAATGATATTACACGCATTGCTCATTAAGATTATCGTAAAATGAAAAATTAATTTTATTAAAATAAAATTAAATACTAAAATCAAAATAAAATTCATAGTTTTCAGTATACAACCCTAACAATCTCCCACTTATACTCAAAACCATGCTTCCATACATCTGACTCCCATGCTCTCTGCATGACTATCAAAAGTCTTAGCTGGTAAGCTCTTTGTTAAAAGATCTGTAAGGTTGTCTCCTGATGCAATCTTGGTCACAGCAACATCACCTCTTTGTACAATTTCTCGTATCAGGTGGTACTTACGCTCAATGTGCTTTCCTTTCTTGTGGACTCTTGGTTCCTTTGAGTTTGTAATCGCTCCGCTATTGTCACAATAAAGTGTAATAGCCGATTGAACTGAAGGAACCACATCTAGATCCAATAAGAAGTTCCTGAGCCAAACGACCTCCTTGGCTGCTTCAGAAGCTGATACATACTCGGTCTCTATGGTAGAATCAACAATGTAAGACTGCTTGATCCTCCTTAAACTAATAGCTCCATCTCCTAAGGTAAACACATATCCTGAGGTAGACTTACGAGAATCTTTGTCTGAATAGAAATTCGAGTCTGTGTACCCTAAAAGTACTAGATTGTCTGCCTGGTAAATCAACATATAATCCTTAATCCTTTTTAGGAACTTGAT
>JAULJZ010099947.1:0-11935 GCA_032270985.1 Heliamphora pulchella | reverse complement strand
TATAGAATTGATCATCCCGTTGATCCCGCTCAATACACTCCAAGTGTACTAACACATTGAGTTCGAACATCGAATTCCCAAAACTTGAATTCGATCCGTTCGACCTAGCTAAGACCAGCTACTATAACGATGTACTACAATCGTACCAATGGAATGTCCTGGTCCATTGCGATTGTGAGCCTACTACATGTATAATCTGTCAGAACTTTTGACCCGATCTTCCGTGCAATACGCACCGAGTCAAATACTTGACAGAATATACTGACTATGCATTTATATATCGCAAACAAAAATATGAAATCATAAATGCAAAACCATCTTAAATGTTTCTCATTAATATGCCAGGGTTTCAGAATAAAATACATAAAAAGCACGACTTTTCAGTATACATTCCCAACAGTTGTTAAGGGTTGTATTTTATTATTAGCATGCATCTATGTTTGGTTAACTTGTACAATAACCGCTTGCATGAACATCACCTGATATTTTTTTGTCATGGGGCTTACTAAAGACTATGGATATCCTGGATGATACCCGCCAAACTATTAAGAATACAAGTTGGGTTTTATCATTTGAGCGAGTTATACTACACAATTTGTGTTTGTTTCTTCTTCTGTGCCTATCATTAAATAGGCTGGAGATTAATGTCATATTCTTTCATTCAATTCCACACTTCTAAATGCCTATATAAAATTTAGTTGAAAACAAAGTGGTTAGGCAATAAATATGTAGCATAGTTTTAGCAACAAGTTACACAGCCACGTGTATACATTTCATGCAAGTGTAGGGTGGAAACCCTTTCAAACCAATCCACATTAGTTGCTGCTCTCAATTTTGTAAAGGAGGTATTCTAATGTATCATTTATGAGTCCAAAAAAATTCATAGGTTTGAAGAAGCCTATTGGTTTTGAAATCGACTTGGTTGCATCCACCCCGTTAGTCCATAACGTGCACTACATTTCAAATGTTTCCAATTTCTAACTAATAAGTAATTATAAGAATAAATTTTTTCAGTAAAATCGAAAGGATTTCAATTTTTTTTTATGGTTTCAGCACATGTGCAAACAAAATAATTGTCGACTCCTTAATTAAGATTAAGATATCAGAAAATACATAGTAAGTCGAGAATGAGAACATTTAAAGACAATTCACATTTCAGTTAATGCGCCAATTCTAATTTCACATAAATGAGAACATTATCATTTCACATAAACGAGAACATTACCACTGCACAAATTAGTTCAATCCAGGTTATATGCTTACGGCATAAATATTAGCATTCATGGCCTACATAGATCACCACTGCCAAATTCAACCATTGCTTATGACACAAAATTATTGAAAACCAACATATAACGAGTGTACAACAATGTCCCAAAATTCAATCAGATCAAATCATACAACTTCACCAATCCACCCACTGCAGATGATATTACAAGCAAAACAACAAATAATCACTGCTTATTTGTCGTTCTCATAGGCCCCATTCTTGTAGTCATAAACAATTTAAAAATTATTGGGTAGTTTCAAAAATCACTCAAAAACTATTCAAAAATCACTCATTTACTAACAATTCAATACCATCATATTCTCATAATGGCAACATTCTGACCATGTCAAAACGAGAACATTCATCAAACTTAAAAACTTCCGAAATGTAAAAATTCATGTCGTACAATTATGTGAAATAAAATGAAACCCATGTGTCCAACCTACATGCAGCTAACACTCTCATTACATACAAATGGATAAAACGATTAATTGTACTAGTACGTGCAGAGAAAGGTGACTAGCTGCATCTATTATCATGCTTCTCAATTCAATTTCTACATTCCATATCCACATATCTTAATGGTAGCCTAAGCACATGCAATTCAATACCATCATATTCTCAAGAATCACTATTCAAGCTAAACAACCATCCAAAAAATTGCCATTTGCAAACTATTCGCAGCACCAATAATTTGTTGAACTATACTCATTTAGAATCACTATGCAAGTTACTAATCCATCCCAAAAAATACTAAACAAAACATGAAATAAAAAAGCAGAACACCATATTTCAAAGACTTTCCAAATAAAAGCATAAAAGTGTTAGCAAGGTTTATGTATCAAAATGGTAACATTTTGGGAACTTCAACTACTTCAAAACTGTTCTCCAAAAGATGATGGTGTCATTCGAGATCAACTTTTTCACTTCATTCACTTTTCGTGTCCTTATTCTGTCATTATGTGCTTTTGTTCCATGATCTTTGAGGGTCACTCAAGAACGCATGTATCAGTTCAACTCGCAGTTCCTTGCACGACTCTGGCAGGAAGTTCTTTTCTATGCTTTCGTTTGTCACATACTGCCTCATTACGTAGCATACAAGAATTTCGCAATCCAATCTGTCAATTTAAGAAATATCGACACATTTGTTAGTACAACTTGTACAGTTTCAAAAGGTATATGTATTTTGCAATGAGTTGTATCGTACGAACTTTAAGTTCCAAACTATTGCTGTGGAGCAACTGTTACTGACACAACTTTATCTGCGAAGTCCTGAGAACCCAACTCCCCATTACTCTTTCTCTTTATGTATTCATCAAAAAATGATATATGTACAAACAAAATGTATTGTTCATTGTCATTCTAGTATCACTCTGCTAGGTTTTTAGTAAACATTTAATTAACTTACTAGTTTCTCAGCAACTTTAATATGTGGGTCTCGCTTTCTTCGTTTTAATGAGTTGTAGTGAAGCCATTCTCCAGTCCCTATATGTGCTACCAGTAGCGTCCAGTGATTAGAATTGTATATGGGTAGCAACATATATTTGCAAAATCGGGCATCACTCATTTGCACATCAAGCATATCCATTCACTCATCATGGCTTTTGCATTCGAGGAGTTGATGTTTTTTTTGTTACAGATCAAAAGATTGTATTTTGTCACACATATTATATCAACGTTCCAACATACGTACAAAAATATTAGATGTAAAATAAATGAAATGAATACCAAAGTCAAGCTTGAGAAAATGAAAGCCTTGTCAACAAGGTCAAGTTTACTATCTTTGTACTTGTTCGGTTCTACATTTGCAGCTTGTTGTTGCTTTACAATTGTACCATATGCATCAATAACCTGCACTTTGATGTTGTCATGTAACTCGAATTGAATGTTAACAACACATGCTGGATGTAATACTCACTAATGCATCAACAACTTAACCATTACGTAGATTATCCTATTTTTCCTTTGTACTCGAAAATATGAGGACATTATCCCAAATTTAGCATCCCACAAAATGATCACATTTTCCGAACAAACACTATAATTATCCAACATGCAGCAATTCATCACAAAATGAGAACATTACCACATCACTAAGGAGTCTGCAATTCCAGGTTTTCATTAATGAGAGATGCTTTATATGAAAAAAATTTGTTTAAATCATATTAAATGTTATATAAATTCCATCCCATCTATTTACCAAAGTGTCCTGAGAAAGGTGGCATAAATACTAAATATTAATTGGCAGCCCCATAACTAAAAACATTTTCCCTAAACATTGCCTGGTAAGTGATAACATTTTCGTACTCAAATTGTGAACATTATATGTATGTCATAACTAATTCAAGTTGAACATTAAATGTTTTCCATAACTTACTCCAGTTGGGTTTTAAGTACAATATGTACACTTACATTACTTGACATGGCCGACTCCATTACTAAAGATATGATATCTTCAGCAAATACGGAGTACGAATCGTCACCCCCCGACCACACACATGCACTGCATAACATATAACATTGTCAGATAACGAAATGAGAAAAAATATAGATTCACAAACAAAAATTAATAATAAATTTTGATTGGTTACCCGTAATTTTTATTATTCCAGATTGTCTCTATTTTCTGGCGATCTTCAGGTGCCAGCATAGTGTATACTGGCCACCTTGTAGGTGAAGTCAATGGTACCAACTTTTTGTCCAAATGCGTCTCACATTGAAAAGCTGTGTCAACCTCAACCAAAAGCTTCTCATTTGTTGCTTTGCCACCTTTTGCCCCTTTTCTTCCAACTCTTTGATCTTCATATTTGTAATATGCCAATTTTTTCTCCTTCCTTGATTTCCCTTTAATTTTTTTAACCATAGAATTTGGTGAAATCTTCGTAACCAATCCTTCATTCGGTGCCATTCCATTATCAGAAGGTGTATGTGTTGCCTTTGAAGCCGCCTGTGTTATGTCATAGACAACCATCTCTTCGATCTAAGAGTGTAGCTCATTTATTTCTGCATTCAAAATTTCGACAGACAATGTGAGGGACTGTATCATAGCATCTCCTATTGCTAGAGTTTTTTTCAATTCAACGATTTCCATATCCTTGTCCTTATCATTATGCGGATCACGCATCTCTTTTGCTCTCATTCTCAACTTGAAAACCTCTTCACGTAGCTCATTTACAGTGCACGTTTTGCTTTGGTTTTCATCGCGCAATTTAGTTATTTCTTTGTCCTGGTTTTCAATCATCTCTCTCTCAAAGGCATGTAAATCAGGCAAAACTTGTAGGCTACTGATTATATCTCCATCTCCCCGAGTAAAGTTTGTCTCATTATCCATGGTCAACAAATTACATAGCTCTTCTTAGTACTGTCTGTCATCCTCATTCATAGCACCAGTTTCTTCATTGACTGAGTGGTGGCCATGCTCAACGTTTATGGTTGAAGTATCTTCGGCATTCTCTCACATTTTGAGCACCCCATCCATCTTCTGATCTGGTTGGTCAACATTTTTGGACTTGCATCGAAACGAGTCCACTACTGATGTCTGCCCTTGTTCGTCGCATAAATCAATGTCCGGCAGTTTGCATCCACCCTCAGCACGATTCAATTCTCTCTTAGTAACTGTCTTCAACTTCCTACGCCTTTTTAGCTTTGAACCGGATTCGTCCTCGACATCTTTTTCATCTCGGACTTCTCTCATTGCGGATTTACGCACGTTGCGGAATATTCTCCTCTCGCGCTCGGTTTCCTTTAGATCTCCCTCCGAAATCTGTTTCACAAGATAAAAAATTCCATACTTTTATCAACATTGGAATTCAAAAGGGAATGTTACCATTTCACGGACAATTAAGGTCACAATTCTGCACAAATAAGAGAAATAACACATCATAGCATGACAATATTGATGCATTTTTGCTACAACTAAACTTTGGTACAATATTGTTATATTGCTACAATAATTTCTAGGACCTGAATTGTAAAGACGTATTTGAAATGGTGAGAATGTAGGAAATCATTCACATTTTTTTTGTAAAGACCACAAATGTACTAACCTGTGCACTTGGAATTGTCCCTACATTCAAATTCCTCACGCATGCTTCCATTTCTGCTAGATCCCACTTTACACATCTGGGAATTCCTCCAAAAATGATGGTGGCACTAGAGTTGTGCGCTCTCAAAACCAATATTGTATTTATAAAAAAAACATAAGAATGTTAGAGAATGTAGAACCAATATTAGATTAAATGTGTCACAATTTAATTTATGAAGTACACAAAAAAATTTACCAATAGTCCATGACACACCCCGTCACTTTTTATGGAGTGTGGTAGTTTTTTTAATGGATGACATCAATGTGTTATGAATTGCTCCTGCTCGGTCATAGTTCAGCATTGCACCGAGATCCTCCATGTAGTTGAGATATATCCATCCAATAGTGGTTCTAGACGTGGAGAAAAACAATGTCAGACAAGCAAACATGCAAAGCAATCTTACAACATCCTCAACATCCTCTCGTTGTTTGCTTAATATTAGCTTATCAACCAATTCCTTAATTATTGGGCCAGTTATCCTTCCTCTTCCTCCAACAGCCCTCCATTCTATCAGCGTTGTTTGTCTGCACCGGTACGCCAAGTTCATGTGCTCATTTCCACATTCTATTCCAAAAATCAACTTGATATCTTGTGATGATAGTTCCATTAGCTTTCCCCCAATTTCAAAGCAATTATGTGTCGGCTTGAATGAGCTTATTACTTTGACAATGATGGCATCATATTTTCGGCACCTTGCATATGACAGCTTCTTACTCAACAACGCACCAAAAAGGGACCAGAATGGTGTCATCGACAAGGCTGTTTTATGTTCTTCCCGTAAGTTGAGGTTCCCAACAAACTTTATAATCCCACCCATGTTTGACCTAAAAGTTGTGGAGCTACTGGTGGGAATATTGCGCGCAGCTGTCAAAAGGTTCGCTTTTCTTTTTTTGGGAGTGGTTGCAACCTTTCCTTCAGTACTGCTCTTTTTTTACTTTGCGGACTTTACATTCGGTGATGTAACCTTAATGCTTCGTACTGGATTCTTTGGCGACACTGTTGCCCTACCAAGCCCATTTCTAGCAACACACTATAAAGAATGACAGCAACAATACATGTTATTGCCACATAGTAATATGATACTGTTCCTAAAAGAGAATGTTTGCTTTACATAGAACAATGGTAAACATAATATTCCATTATCATTTTGTTTTCATTAAGTTAAAAATCTACCAATACTGTAAACAACACAAAGTTGGATGTTATGCTAATGCACATAACTGCAATACGTTAACAATTCAAATGGGGATGTAAAATCAATAGCGGCTGGAAGTGTGCAAACAGTAACTGGAAACAGAAGTGGGATCATTTTTGGGTTTGAAGAGTTTGCTCATCATGGTACGAAGGAGTTGTAGTGGTCTTTCTTTGTGCCTCCAAAATACAACTTGTAACCTTTGCTAATGAGCATGGCATGGCTGTTATAAACGCCATTCATTTCTGAAGATGTTTGGAATTGAAAATACAAGTTTATGTGGTAATAACACAATGTGGTAATCACACAATGGTTGGAAATAAAAATATTTAGGAGATTTTCATTTCCAACCATTATGTTATTATCTACTTTTGTTTCTCTGTCACAAACAAACTTATCAAACATTTTCATGAGAAGATTCACACATTCCATAACATGAGTAGTTTACCACGCTTGGAACATTTTCTCCAGAACCCATGAGAAGATTCAAATTTCAATTTCGAACCATGAGAACGTTTCCATGTTAAGCACAATAACAATACATGAGAACATTTCCAAATGTGGTAAACTACTCATCTTATGGAATTTGTGAATCTTCTTATTTTATGTTACAAAGTTTATGCTTATCATGGAAATGATCTCATCAATATAAATTGAAATTTGAA
This sequence comes from Heliamphora pulchella, assembly GCA_032270985.1. Taxonomy (NCBI): domain Eukaryota; kingdom Viridiplantae; phylum Streptophyta; class Magnoliopsida; order Ericales; family Sarraceniaceae; genus Heliamphora; species Heliamphora pulchella. Next base: position 4,723 of record JAULJZ010099947.1, on the reverse strand, counting down.
TCTTGTCATGGTTGCCGGAGAAAATGTTCCAAAATTGGTAAATTACTTATGTTATGGAATGTGTGAATCTTCTCATGAAAATTTTTGATAAGTTTGATCGTGACAGAGAAACAAAAGAAGATAATAACATAATGGTTGCAAGTGAAAATCTTCTAAATATGCAAATCTTCTCATTTTATGGAGTACGGGAAAATCCTTTGATCACCTTTAGTCTCCCTATGAGAATGTCTCCAAGGTAAGGATGTAATATCTTTAGATTTAACTGGTTACATTAACTGGTTTCTTTCTTGTTAGACAGGGATAACACTTACTGCCTTCTTAAATGAGAAAGACAGAAAGTAGCTAAAAAACTTCTCCTTCCCCTGTGGATGTAGTTACTTGCACCACGAGTCTTTGTGCTTGTATAATGTTGACATCTCAACTTAAAACGTTAATGGATATTGATCTATTTTCCAATGTTATAATCCTCATATGAGAATTGTAAAATTTAAGAATCATATTCATTCATCTGACATTTACGTGCGACCATAACTACAATTGCAAATATGTGTCTACACATACGCGAACATTCTCTAAATAAATATGATGTTTATTTTGTATATTACTGACAACTTATTAGAAATATAAATGAAAAATGTATGCGTCACTTCAAAATGTATGAGTCAAAAAAAATTAGAACCGATATGCTACTACAACAATATGAGAGCCCTAGGTCCAACAATGGGCTTTCTGTCAGATGTGAAAACAATGAGAGTGTGATTCATTATGCGAAGCAAATGAGAAATGTATGATTCAATACAGTGAACAAGGGTATACCAGAACTATCATCAATCGTTAGGAGCTCCATGATTCCAGAAAATCGTAAAAATCACACCTGCTACTCGATTTTTGGGTTTTTCAATCGAAATAAGGGTTTATGAAATGGAATGAGAGAGTTTTGAGAATTTACTTTTAATCTTCATTACGTCCAAAATGCACAGAGTAATGAGATCTTTTCCCCACTACGGTCGTCGAAAAATCCTCATTTCCCTAACTTGAACGCTTTGAAATCACTTTCTGAATATTTCTCCCAATTTTCTGAAACTGAAATGAGACTTCGTAGGAGCCGTTTATGTGTTTTGTGTTCACGCGAATGAGCAGAAGTTCAGAATTAGGGGCATTTTGGGAATATAATTTTTGAATGGGACTGGGTTGAGCATAAAACTTGAAATAGGACTTAAGTGCACTTGAATTATTAAAGTAGGACCTGAAAAAAAATTTCTCATTTTTTATTTACAGACACAGAGAAATGGAGAGAATCCATTTTGCTCCCACTCCCCCCATTAATCTCAGCATCACCAGCGGTTACTCAAGCTTCCCAAATCACTATTGTAGATTTTTCATTTACAGACACAAGAAAATAGAGAGAATCCACTTTGCTTCTATGATCTTCACCTCACGCAGTGCCTGCATCACACTGCTAAGGCATCAGCCACTAGCAACGCCATGTTTACCGACATCTCTCACCGTCTATCCCTCGTCGATGTTCTTCCCCTCTCACAGCCGCAACCCTTGATGGTGCAACCGCCTCAGCCTTTGCCATTGGCTTCTCCATTGTTGTAGTCATCTCTCACCACCTCTCCGTCGCCGGTGTCTCACGCTACCACCGTTCACTGTAATCTCTCTCTCTCTCTCTCTCTCTCTCTCTCTCTCTCTCACACACACACACTAATAGTGAAAGCACACGCTGTCTTGCCCTCAACTCCGGGTCACGTGAAACACCCACAAACAATCAAATATAACACCCAACCTGAGAATATACTCTCAAATTAAACCATACATGCATTGTATATAATCGCCAAATGGCTTCATTACAAGGCCCCAATGCTGGAAAACATGTTACAACATACATGTAACAAAACTAGAAAAAAGGAAGACTATAGATCTTTCGCCCCTCTGGCACCTCCAAATCAACCTTCGTGATCGGTACCTAAAGAAAATCAAATCCCACATCGTGAGCCAAAGCTCAGCAGATCCTGAACAGCACATGTAATATAAGCTAAACATGCTAGGAAAACGAGGTGCAACTTTAGACTCTCATTCAAGTCTTGAAAATAGTTAAAAAATAGTTTTAGATCACGACTCACGAGAGCTAATAAAACCGTTCGAAAACACGACTCGCACGAGTCCCAAAGATAACAGATATAGATGTACATACAGTACATGGATATATATATATATATCTAAGCCGACTCTACCAAGTTCCAACAAGCTACTCATGCAACACATGCACTACGCTCAACACACTATGAGCAACACACCCAACACATAACAGATATGCATCACACGCACTATCTTTAAGATCACGTTTCATCCTTGAAACTATGCATATCTTCCTAACCGATATCATGGCACAGCTAAGGAAAAACGATAAAAACACTGACAAAGGTAACAACTATAAACTCCTACCCATTACCCTATACCTGAGTCACATAGACTGGCTTGGTAATGAAAAGTTCTATACAATGTTACGGTAACACAAACCACTTAGTTTACAGGTTCACAACCCGAGGGTACTAAGGACCCACACAACGTCATTCACGGTGGCAACTGACTTCTGTACGAATTTCCACAATCGATGGACGAAGATAACCAAACTTCTTTACGAATTTCCACAACCGTTGGACAAAGCTAACCAACCACGTTTACGGGGATTAACCCGAGGGACCGTAGCGAACCCACGCATCGTCAGGACCACATTTTTGTCCTTATGATACTCACCCACACACGTCTTTAGGACCACGTTTTCGTCTCTCTGATACCCACACCCAGGTGCATCGTTAGGACTACGTTTCCGTCCGCCCGATTTACACACACGTACACACACATGCATCATTTGCCAGAACTAACATCGGACCACGTTTTCATCCTCCATTAGCCAAGACTAACATTCATCGAACCACAAGTTCATCTATCACATTTCATACATCTATGCATAATCTAACCAGGAATTAAATGAAAAAATCCATGTACTATCACTACGTTTCACAAGCACGTCACATGCAACCCAATATCACGTAAGACCACATTTTTATCTTACGTCATGCATAAATAAACGAGAATTATAAATTCACAAAACAGTTATAAAGCACGTAGCTATCTATAACCTCACATCGTGACGCCACCCATCACATAACCCGACATCCACAAAACAGCGCCTAACTCAAAGGCTAAACACCACTCGAGCGCTTGAGCGCCCAACCACCGCTCGAGCGGTTCCCAACCGACAGAACACACTGCCACAACCCTTCTCGACCGCACGACCACCGCTCGATCGGTCCCCTACCGACATACATCTTTGCCACCACCTCGCTTGAGCGGACGACCACCGCTTAAGCGCTCACCCATCGACTTAACTCTCGGCCACCACCCTACTCGAGCGCACAACCATCGCTCGAGCGGTCAACACTGGGGAGAAACCCAAACCAAGATGCAAAACCAAACCCCCGCATGCAACGATGTACGAACCACCACGTACACTACAGTGCACCAAAACCCTGCATCTAACCATGCACGTCACACCTGAGGACGGCATCTAAACCAACACCTGAAGCCACGAGACGACTCTCGAAGCCACCACACCACCAATCGAACGCCAAAGAGAATCCACAGGTATTTGAATCGACTAATTTCTATAAATTAATCAATTGAATACCATAGGACGCCAATCGAAAACCAAAACCCAACCACCAAAACACTATCACCCAACACGGCCAACTCGGACCCTCACACACCCAACACGGCAACGTGAACCTACACACAAGCTCACACAAGCCCACGACACCCCAAGAAACAAGAAACTCGATAGAAAGGGCCCACAAGGATGAAAAACAACCTTTTTCCAACATTCGGCCAAAAACTGGTGAAAAACGGTTTGGAAAATCTTGACATACCTTCACTCTTTTGATCATAACTTTTTCTACAGAAATAATTTTAAGGCGAGAGAGATGTCATTGGAAATAAGACTTCCGGGGCTTCGATTTGAACATAACAATGACCTAATTTCGAGTCCGGATGAGGGAGATACATCAATTTTAAAAATAGATTTTCAACCAGCGAACTGATCTGTTAACTGCCCAAGACCGCCCCCTAGACTGCCTGAGCGGTCCCTCAAGCGGTCCTACGCGAGGAACTGATCTGTTAAGCAAATTTTGAGCCTCCAACCTCCCCACAATCATCCAACAACTATCTAAACTCAAAATCAAAGCTACCAAACTCTCTTTAAACCTCCTCGAACATACGCAAGCCCGAGACTACCACTAAAACCCTCAAACCCTGATTTCATCAAACCAAAATTGACTAAAAATGGTTTTTAACCCCAAAAAAATCCAACTTGAACATAAAGTCAGTTCTACAGCAATCTAATCATTAAAATCACACACGATTACATGTAGCACCCTTATATGATATGAGAGTCTAGAATCCTACCTCGGTGAGTTAAAAACTCGACGCCTTGAACCACGTGCAAAATTGAGCTTCGTCGAAATCAAAATTTGACCGCATGGTTGTGTAGCCCTCGATGCCGATACCAAGAATCCGCAGTTTGATCGTCAAAAATTGAGCCCCGGGCCCCCGAGAACTTTGAGAGAAGGCAGAGAGAAAAAGAAAGAAACTTAGGAGTTAAGTTTTAGAAAATATCTTTTTGAAAATATCTAACTTCAGATATTTATAGGCCTCCAAAATA
>JAULJZ010099936.1:0-11935 GCA_032270985.1 Heliamphora pulchella | reverse complement strand
CATTATGTAGAGAAGATCGAGTTTTGATACCTTGCGATGGATCACCAATGATAAGATCTTTTGGGTGACCATGAGCATACCTTCATTCCTTAGGAAAATTTGAATTTTTAGGATTTGAAGATCCAGCAGCCTGTTAACTTCAATTTGTTGAGGATTTGAAGCTTCCTCTTAATTTGGTTCTTTTTTTTCTTTAATGAAGATATCTTCAACACCTTTTTCTATGTCAACTAAGTTATCTTCATAAAAATTCTTTGAAGATCTGAGATTAGTTTCATAAAAAACAACATGTATAGATTCTTCAACAATTAGGATCATTTTGTTGAAAACTCTATATGCTTTGCTAGATAAAGAATATCCTAAGAAAATACCTTAATCAAATTTTGCGTCGAACTTACCAAAAAGTTCTTTGATGTTGTTTAAAATAAAACATTTGCACCCAAAGGCACGAAAATAGCTGATGTTAGATTTTCTTCTATTCTATAGCTCATATGGGATTTTCTTGAGAGAAGCTCGTATCATAGTTTTGTTTATGATAAAACAAGCGGTACTGATAGCCCCGGCTCAAAAGTATCGTGGTAAGTTATTTTCACAGAGCTTAGTTCTAGTCATTTCTTCCAATGTCCTATTCTTTCTCTCAACAACTCTATTTTGTTGAGGGATTCTAGGAGTAGAGAACTTATGGTTAATCCCATTTTCATTACAAAATTTTTCAAAGTTTTTGTTTTCAAATTTTCTACCATGATCACTTTGGATACTTATGATTTAAAAATCTTTTTCATTTTGAACTTTCCGAGACAGTTTTACAAAAGAGATAAAGGCTTCATCCTTATGAGCTAAGAATAGCACCCAAGTGTATCTAGAAAAGGCATCAACAATAACAAAAGTATGCCTCTTACCTCCAAGGCTTAAAGTCCTTGTTGGACTAAACAAGTCCATGTGCAATAGTTGTAATAGCCTAGAAATTGAAATCTTCATTTTTGCAATGAAAGGAACTTTTAACTTGTTTGCCTTGTTGATATGCATCACACACTTTATCTTTTTCAAATTTGATTTGGGGTAACCCAATCACCAATTTCTTTTCAAAAGTTTAGAAATTAAGTTCATGTGTGCATGTCTAAGCCTTCAATGCCACAACCAATATTATCACTCAAGGCGGCTATGCACTTGGTGCTATTTTTGGAAAGATTATTTAGAGTAAATGTATAAATATTTTCATGCCTAAGACCTTCAAAAATAACTTTGTTATTGGTTGAATTTTTAATAACACACTTAGCATGATCAAAGACAACCTTATGGCCTTTGTCACAAAGTTGGCTTATGCTAAGAAGGTTATATTTCAACCATCAACAAGCAAAACATTTTCAATAGAAGGGGAAGGAATTTTTACCAATACAACCGATTCCTATGATTTTTCCTTTGCTATTGTCACTGAATGTTACAAATCTACCATATTTTGATTTAAGGAATGCAAACATAGATTGATCGCTTGTCATGTGTCTTGAGCAAGTGCTATCAAGGTACCACATCCCTTCTTTGAGTGAGAATTTGAAACATACCTGCAAGAAGAATCAATTTTTGATTTTTGGTACCCAAATTTTTGTAGGTCCTTTGGAGTTAGTTCCTTGAGGATGTGTTCCCTTAGGAACGCAAACCTTTTTGACAGATGGATTGGAAGATTTTTTGTGTTGACAATGTGAGATAGTGTATCCATGTTCATAGCAATGAAAACAAGTAGCATTTTTATGATTTGAAGATGCCTTGAGAAAGATATTGCTTAAGAACTTTTGTTTCCTCTTCGGTCTATACCCAATCCCGGCTTTGTCAAAAACACATTTTTGTATGCCAAGAAATTTTGTCTAAGTTGTTCTTTCCTTTAGTGAACTTATAAATAGTTTTTGTAAGGTTTTCAACCTTTTCAATCAAAACATTGTTTTCCTCCTTCAAAATAAAAACTTGTATTGAAAAAGCAAGTTTTTCATTTTTCAAAGTTTCAATTTAACTTGAAGAAGAAAGAAATAACTTCTTTAAAATAGAGTTCTTAGCACCCATTTTTCTCAATTCATCATGTAAATCTTCAAATGCATTTTGTAACTCATCTAAGGAGAAGGAGTCATGGGTTACCTCATCATCTTCCTTAGCTATGAGACATAGATTTGCAACCTCGTTTTTTTTTTTTTTATCCTCGGAGCTGCTGTCATCGCTTTTACCCTATGCAGCTATCATGGATTTTTTGAAGCCCTTTTTGAACTATTTTTTGAGCTGAGAACATTCAGCCTTAACGTGTCCAGGCTTTTTGCATTCCTAGCAGATTATTTCATCTTTTTTGTGATTGATTTTGAATCTGCTAGAATCGCCCTTGAATTTGGTAGGCTTGCCTTTATATCCTTCCTTCTTGAAGAATCTTCTTCCTCCTTGTTTCTTATTTCTAAGAAATCGTTTGAATTTCTTCGTGATGAGGGCCATATCTTCGTTCTCATCACTTGAGGAATTTTTGTTGGACTCTTCATCATGATTTGCGGATTTGAAGGCAATCTCCTTCTTCTTTTTGTTTTCATCCTCATCGTCCATCTTTATATTCATCTCATGGATTATGAGAGATCCAAAAAGTTCTTCCAAGCTAAGAGTATTGAGGTCTTTAGTTTCCTGGATAGCTGTGACCTTAGCTTCCCAACATTTAGGCATACACTTAAGGATTTTTCTTACCATTTATGCATTGGAATAAATCTTACCAAGAGATTTTAGTCCATTAATAATATCAGTAAAGCGTGTAAACATATTAGATATGGTTTCATCATGCTTCAATTTGAATAATTCATAATTATGTTCTAGCATGCTTATTTTAGACTCTTTTACGTGGTTAGTACTCTCATAGGTAACTTTGAGTCTGTCCCAAAATTCTTTGGAGGTGTCATAAGTAGAGATCCTATTGAACTCATTTGGGTCAACTGAACAATATAAGAGATTCATAACTTTAGCATTTTTTTGAATCTCTCTAATGTCATTTTCTGTCCATTCAGCTTCCGATTTAGAAATGATTGTTCCTTCAACGATTTTGGTGGGTCTTTTGGGTCCATTAATGATAATCCGCCAAAGGTCGTAGTCTACGGTTTGAATGTAGATTCTCATTCTAGCCTTCCAATAATTGTAATTTGTTCCATTGAACAAGTGAGGTCTATTGGTCGACTGACCTTCGAATTGGATAAGTTAGATACTAGTGGCTGCCATATAAACTCTTAGGCTGTTAAGTCAAAAACAAGAGCTCAAGCTTCGATACCAATTGTTAGTTCTAGGCAACCCAAGAGGGGGTGAATTGGGTCATAAAAAATTAATAACAATTTTTAAAACCTTTTCAAAAATCTTTTAATACAGCAAACAAATATAGCAAAATAATAAAAAATTAATGCAATACAAATATTAAAGAGGTTAAGGATAGAGAGAATGAACCAGACACGAAGGATTTATAGTGATTCGGCTTCTTCCAAGCTTACGTCCACTCCTCAAGTCTCTCCTTGAAAATTTTCACTATGTAAAATGCTTTACAGACGCATTCCAAACCTTACAACCTCAAGATTTCACTTGAGAATATCCACAAGGATACAAATGTTTATGGGCACATTCAAAGGCCTTACAGCAGCAACAAGATGATCCTATGAACATAATCTCATGTTTTCTTCTAATCACTCTTAAGCACTTCTTCGATGAGATTTACTTACTCACTCAAAGGACAAAGGGTGACTCACTCTTGAATACAAAAAATAAAGTGTATAAATAAAAATCACTCACTCTCTTTACAGAAATTGATTAGCAATAAATGAAAAGGTAAGGAAAGATGAGGTACAAGAGCTTGAGTTACAGCAATAAATTAAATCTTGAAGATTTTGAGTTTGATTCAAATAAAAGAACAGTGATTATAAGTCTCCAGAGAGTTTAAATGCTGAGGAGTAACTCCTTATATAAGCTCTTACGCATTCATGACCGTTGGAGATAGGTGAGGGCATTAAATGCCAAAAATCCAACCGTTGAAGTTTGCTGCAAATTTAAATTTCCACCGCAGGTGTCGACACATTTTTCTTTAGGGTTGACACAAAATGTCTAGGGCAAGGATCTTCAAGTGATTGGGTCGACTCAATTCTTCTAAGGTGTAGACACAATTTTTGCAATCGTCCTCACCAATACAACGATGTCGACACATTTGGATATTGTGTCGACTTAATGGTTCTTTAGCATCTGGGAGAGGGTAATTTTTGTCGACTCAAATCTTCTTGGTGTTGACACTAAAATTCTATAAGAAGCCTCGGGAGATTTGTGTCGACTCATTTGGACATTGGTGTTAACACTAAAATTCTTCAGGCGGGCTCGGGATATTTGTGTCGACTCTTCTTCAATTTGTGTCGACACACCAAATTCTACTAGTAGCCTCAGTACTTTTGTGTCAACTCATTTGGCATTTGGATCGACTCAAAGTTCTGAATATCAAAAGTGAGAAACCACTTTTGTGTCTATACAAATTCAATTTGTGTCAACTCATTTTGAGTGTAGAGAGCTTCGGCTACTTTGTGTTGATACAAAATCCATTTGTGTCGATACTAAGTTTGAATACCTGAGACATCTTCAACAGACTATTAGAATGTTAAATCATTTGTTCAAATGTACTGACACACTTGATATCTTCAAGTATACTTTGCCTTAAAGTTTTGACTCAATTATCAATTGGGTTCAATACAAAATATTCTCAAGAATACTTAGGTATTTTAATCATTTTGAGAGATAAGTCATTTCTTTTGGCTAAAAGTATCAACTCATTTGTTCAATATGTGTCAACACTTTTATTTTGAAAAATATAAATATTATCCTTTTAAATCCATTTAATCTTAGAAAATAAATTATGAAAATCATCAAAATCAATATAAAAACCCCTTGGGCTAACAAGAAGAACAAAAAGAAGAGACAAGTAGGGATACGGTGACAAACTCGATTAGGAGAGAGAATATCCAAGAAATGCCTATCGCCATCAATGTCTTTTCCTCCAGGCTTTGAACCTCAGAAGCGCCTGGCCCACCTGGCTACTCTAGGGATCACCAAAGGATCATCATAGGAGTTCAAGGGTTGATGCATGCCCAAGAACTCGTATGTCCGCAGCTGCAAAGATTAAGAAGAAGGATCAGTACAATTAATTCAGATATGCAGATATGGAATAGAGGAAAAAAAAGCAAAAATAGAGAAGATGGTTGTACCTCCCAGATGCGTTAGTAGCAACCAACGCTTAAGTCAGATGTCCTCGTGGCAGCGCTCATATATCTATATAGGGTGGCCAGTGCAACGCCACCCAAGTCAAAACGACTAATCTCATCAATTTCTTGCATGGCAACCAGGTAATGCATGTGCACCATGTTCTCTAAGTTTAGGAATAAGGCTATCCCGAACATGTAGAGGTGGAATGCACGAGCTACCCACTCGAAGAGATGGGGCTTAGAACAGACAAAATGGAAAAAAGTCCTCCTCAACCTCGTATATCAGATGCTCCCCTTGTCAATGGACGGGGGCACGTGGCCAAGGAAGTGCAGTAGTGCAGCAAGACTCTCGCAGATGTCAGGATCATATGGGATGGGATTGCCACCAACCTGTATCCTGGTAATAAGAGCAAAATCAAGAGGGTTGAGAGCTACCTCGAACGTTGAAAGATGGAAAGTATTGGTGGTGTCCCATCATCTCTCCGAAAGTGCTGTAAGGGTGAATCTGTCATTGCTGGTCTCCTCTGGCACCCTCACAAATCCCTTGAAGCCGGCTCTGTTAACAATCTCTCAACAGCATGGAGGCAAGATAATGTGCCACTCCAAGACATCAGAGGAACCACCGAAACCATAAATACGCTTGATCACCTGAAATGAATCTACAAAATTAGTAGACGAAAAATAAAATAGGTAAAACAAAGCAACAAATGAAACTTCTAACAAACAAGCAACGATAGGATACAAAAACAGAACTCCCACAACTAAGTCAAGTTTGAAAATAGACTAAGTCAAGTCTGAAAATCCTATCCTCACTCCAAAGCAAACTCAATTCAATCAATACCCTTTCGTCAACAACGGGACAATCTTAACCCACCCCTACGCAAAATTCAAATGAACAACCGATTCAATTCAAATTTAAATGTTTAAGGATCCAAAATTTCGATATAACGACCAACCTTCTTGCTTTTAAACTAACCCCTCATTCATTACAAACCTATCCCCAAGCTCAATTTTGAAACCCTGAAATAGTTCCCATTCTCTCGAAAACGGTTGATTCAGCCAAAATTAGCCTCAACAATCTCAAATGCAAGCCCCAGTCAAATTTCGAACTGACTAAACCCAACTTTAACCCAATTATGTTTTATTTCAAAATCAAAATCAATTTCAACTCGGTGCTCAAACTTCAATTCAAACCGACCTTCTAATCCCTGATTCTATTTTTCTCAAAATCAATGTAGTCTCCGAAAATACGGTTCAAACAGCCTTCGGACCCATGTTCCGACATGGTTCAACTTAACATTTACCCAGATTCACTCTCCTTTTATCTTTTTTCTTCAAACCTAGCCCGATTCAAAATTCAGATCCACCCCAATATCATTTTACGAATCTAAGCTTGTTGTTTTTAAGAATCACCTAAATTCAAAAACCCATCCAAGCATCCACCTAGACTTAACTCAATCCACCTTTACCTAACCTAGAATCCAAAAATCAAGCCTAAAACACCCTATTACTTTTTTACCTAATAGTTTAAAGTCATTTGAATCGAGTTAATTCATATATTCGATTCAAAAGGCTATTTTGTCCAAGTTCAGGAGTCCGGTAGTCCGAAGCAAGGATCCATCCATTCGAGTCAAGGCTCTAAACCTACTTAAGTCCCCGTTTCCAGTCAAAACTCCAGTTTAATCCCAAAATGCCAATCCATCCGAATTTAAATTCCAATATTCAAATAGAAATCAATTCAAGCTCAGTTTCAAGAAAAATTCAAGTGCATGCAATATCATATGACATGATCAAACACGGAGAAAAAAAAATTGGCTTACCTCAACGTTTTGAGAAGAAAGGTGATCGGCACGACGCCGAAAGAGAACCTCTCGCTCCTCTACCACGTCCAGGATAGTAAACCTCTTCACCGCTGGCTTCTGGAGCCGATGGACCATCGAAATGTACGTTACGGGATCGAAGATCCCCAACTTCCTTGGGACCCGTACCGGCGGCTCCTCCACACCACCCACGCCCCCATCGCCACCTCTTCCGTCTTCAGCACCGCTACCATCACCGGCGCCTCCTCTAACAGCACCACCTCAAATGCCACCACTGCCACCTCGGTTATCCTCCCCGAAAATCCAAAACCAAACCTCCCTGTGAGAGTTTTGAATACCACCGAAACTAATGAAAGGAGAAACATGGTGATAAGAGAGATATAAGAGAGAGACAAGAGATACAAGAGAGAGACGTGAGAGAGAGAGATGAGAAAGAGAATATAACAAGATAAGGAGAATAAGGAGAAGAAAGAAATTTGAAGCTTAGCGTGAATGAGTTTTTTTCGAACCAGCCTCGGTATATGACTGTCATCGACCTCACGGCCGTGAGGTCTGAAAGTTTTAAACCCTACGGCCCTTAGTATTTTCTCCAGGCCGCAACATTTGGTTGACCAGGCCACTATGTTTTCTCAACCGTTTCAATCGACCATGACATATACCCTCAGGCCATAACGTAGCTAGGGGAACATAGTACAGGCCGCTAGCTTTGAAAAGAAATGGCCACTATGTTGTTATGCCCCTTTACCCTTTGAAACATCTTTGAGTTATCCCATTTGGACTGTGGATGTTTCAAAAACATTTTTAGCCCCTCTTCTTTTTGAATGAATGCCCCCCTTTTTGAGCCTATGTCGGTCCTCTTCATGACCTTAAACTGACTTACTAGTCCCCAACATGGCCTAAAACTGTCCCTAGTACCTCTAGTCCTCCTCATGACCTTAAATTGACTAACTGGTCCCCGACATGATCTAAAATTGTCCCTAGTACCTCTAGTCCTCCTCATGACCTTAAATTGACTCACTGGTCCCCGACATGACCTAAAACTGTCCCTAGTACCTCTAGTCCTCATCATGACCTTAAACTAACTCACCGATCCCTAACATATCCTAAAACTCTCCCTAGTACCTCCGATCCTCCTCATGACCTTAAACTAACCCACCGGTCTCCGACATGACCTAAACCTGTCCCTAGCCCCTCCGGTCCTCCTCATGACATTAAGTTGACTCACCGGTGCCCGACATGACCTAAAGTTATCCTTAGTACCTCCGGTCCTCCTCATGACCTTAAACTGACTCACTGGTCCCTGATATGACCTAAAACTGTCCTCATGATCTTAAACTGACTCACCGATCCCCGACATGGCCTAAAATTGTCCCTAATACCTTTAGTCCTCCTCATGACCTTAAACTAACCCACCGGTCCCTAACATGTCCTAAAATTGTCCTTAGGCCCTCTGATCCTCCTCATGACCTTAAACTAACTCACCGATCCCTAACATGACCTAAAATTGTCCCTAGCACTCCAGTCCTGTTCATGACCTTAAATTGACTGGCCAGTCCCCGACATGACCTAAAATTATCCCTAGCCTTCCCGATCCTCCTCTTGATCTTAAACTGACTGGTTGGTCCCTGACTTGACCTAAAACTATCCCTAGCACCTCCCGATCCTCCTTATGACCTCAAATTGACACACCAGTCCCCGACATGACCTAAAATTGTCCCTAGTATCTCCGGTCCTCTTCATGATCTTAAACTGACTCGCCAGCCCTCGCACGACCTAAAACCTTACCCCATTTATTCGATCCTCACACGACCTAAAAGTTGCCCCTATCATCCTTCGATCCTTGTCACGATCCTAAGCCTATTTACATGTTCACATTTGCACCTAATTGCATCATATCATGTTTTCCTAAGGATGGCAACGGGGCGGGGGTGTGTTCCCCCACCCCCACCCCGTTTATTAGCGGGGCGAGATCGGGGAAAAATAATTGGGGAAATGGCAGGAGCGGGGCAACGGCGGGGGCGTAAGGCAAAATACATTTTTCATTTTTAAAAAAATTAATACTAATAATAATGACATGATAAGATATTAAAATAATAATATTGATTAATGACTATAATTAAAAACAAAGAAAAATAAGAAATACAAGTAAAAAAATAAAAATAAGTATAATATTTTTGTATTTTAGTTCTATTATATTGTTAAAAAATAAAATTTATATATATGTTTATATATTAAATATATTTAATTTATTTAATTGGGGGTGGGGGAGGGAAAAACGGAGTGGGGGTTGCAAATACCGTCCCCTACCCGTTACCTAACGGGTGCGGAGAAAACCTGCATAAAACGGGGCGGGCGGGGCGGGTACGTGTATAATTTCCATCCCTATGGTTTCTATACATCTTGATTAGACTGCTTGCATTATATGCATTGCCCCATGAACTACGATCGGTCTAATCCCTTACAACAGGGGTACGTAGAAATCTCGCTGGACATTTGGGTTCGTCCATGCTTTTTTTTGGTATGTTCTGTTTGTGCTTAAGATTGGCGGCTTGTTCGATCGGTTCATCTCTGGTGCTTTGACATTCACTTGCACCACGAGTTGCTGTAAGCTTTGTTAAAGAGGAGCAACTGTAGACACCCTAATATGACCAAACCGAATCTTAGGCACCCGTCTTGAATGCGCCCGATGACAAAAGAATGAGGAACAAGCTTAGAGATCATCCTAAGTAAACAAAAACACAAAAACTATCAAACAGGCCAAGCCGTGACCTTCATTTCTAACAGCCATAACAAATTGATTCTCACCGCCACATTTTGATGTTGGCCGCTACTTTTTATGTAACGATCGTGACATATTAATTCTAAATGCAACATTTGGCTACCATAAATGTAGCGGCCTGTTATGTAAAAAGCTTAAAGGTTACAGCCTAAACTGTTAAAAAGCATAAAGGTAACGGCCGTTACTATTACCACTTTTTGGACAGGTGGTAGCATGTTAGAGGGGATCTGCCTTGCCTGTTTTGCCTATAAATAGACGCCATTTCCAAGCCAAAACAAGAAAGAACAATTCTAAAGCACCCTTACTCTACTAAAATCCATTCTCACCCAATATCCTATACTTCCTAAGCGATTTTTGTGTTCTTGCTCATCTTTGAGGAGTACCTGGAGCTTGTATTGGATCAGAGGCATCCCATCTTCATCTTGAGGGACCATTCGAGGTGGTCATTCACAAGAGGTAACCATTGTAACCATGACTTTTCTCTAAACCCGTATTTCCTTCCTCTGACGGTGTCGTGGGTGAGGTTTTCTTCGTTTTATTAATTATTTAGCATCCTTTTCAATACAAGTATTGTTTATTTTAGTTTTGCTCCTTCCTAATAGTATTCTTGTGACTTTCTGTCTCTATATTCGTGATTGCTCTCATTCTATTTTGGAACCCACAAGCACGTTGAGCACATTTGAAGTTCTCTGAGGTTCACAAAATCTCACGGCCGTGACCTTTTAATGACACAGTTGTGTGGTTTCTTAAACAAATATTAGCAGCCATGAGGAATATATCCTAGATGCCATCTTTTTGATCAAAAATAGTACCGGCCATGAGGTTTATTACGGAGCTGTCATTTTTACACCTATATAAGGTATAGCCGTGTCGTTTATGTACCCAGGCCGTGACATACCTTTTAGGTTGAAGATGTAAGAAAAACGCTTTCAAAACCTTCTGTTGTTTATTCATGCCAAGCTTCATTTTCTTTTGTACTTTTCTATTTTATTTCTTGCCTTCTACAGCTTAACTTGTTCTGTTAATGGCTGATAATCAATAGATCTAGCGCAAAATAGATGAGTTATGGTCTTAATGTTTCATGCCTTCGTCTTTCATGTATTCTGTTGACATGTAACCTGACGGCCGCAACCTCTTTATGTCACGACTGTATGTTTTGTGAGTCCAATAGTGCAAGCCGCACGATGGTTACAAATATCGCTAGTTTTGTTTGATTATCATGACCGTCACATTTATTTAGCTACAATCGTAAGGTTTTGTGAGGCCAATACATGAGAAATATGTTTATCGTGCCCTATTACTCCTTTTTGATATTATATATGCTCTGTTTTGAGTTATTATTTGGACAAAGAATAAAGAATGATGGACTTGGTCTAAGATCCATAGGTCATGGCCTCCATCCTACTTATCCTACTTGTTTGGACCCCCTTTTTTTGTCCTCACTTCATATCCATGCCCTTTTGGAACCATGCAAACTACAACCGTAACTTTGTTTTGTCACAGCCGTGAAGTTTTTTTTATCCTTTTTGTCGCGATAACTCTATATTTTGCATGGTCATGGCCGCGAGATTTCTTGCTATGGCCGTGTGTTTTATGCATATCAAGTAGCTTGAAATTGTATTTTAATCTTTTCTGTTTTCTTCTGTATAGCCTGTTTATAGCATGCTAGAAACTAAAACTTTGCTACATGTCGCTTAAGCCTTTATTTGTTTATTTTCCTGCTCGCTTGCATATTTTCGCTTTACTTTGCTTAAACAATACGTATGACATAACTAGAAATAATAATCAAATCGCATGACCCTAAGAAGCGTAGTTAGGTTTTATTTTGTAGTTTGCTGTTGTTTGAACTCTCTTCAACCTCCCGTTCTATATATGTTACATTTAAAAAAGTTTATAATAAGAACCAATATTGACAAAGTAGAAGCCGACTTCACGGTTGGGCGAGAAGGGCTCCTAACACCTTTTCTTCTGGTACCTTAATGTTAGGGTTGGTATACGAAAAACTATATTTTTAGTACTTAATTTTATTTTTAATAAAATTAATTTTTCATTTTATGAGAATCTTTATGAGTAATGTATGCATATCATTTCTTTGTTATGCATGG
>JAULJZ010099915.1:0-11936 GCA_032270985.1 Heliamphora pulchella | reverse complement strand
ATTTATTTCTATAAATTTTTTATTAGATATTTGTCATTTATTTTACTAAATAAATTGTAAAATAATTATTTAAACTTTTATTTCTTACTTTTATTATACTGTATGCGTGTTAACTTTTATTTGTTATTCATTTAAAACTTTTTAAATTTATACATATTACTTTTTTCATGCATGCAAAATAATTTTTAAAATTCATGAAACCGTGGTTACAAACCGAATCAATCCGATTTTTATTGGTTTGGGTTGGTTTGGTTATACAATATGATTAGGTTGGTTCTGGATCCAAAATTTTAAAACCGATAAAAATTGATTCGATTATAAAATTAATACGAAACCGAATCAAACCGACCAATCTGCACCTCTATTTAAGAGTAGTATAAGAGGGCTATGGGGTGAAGTGCTTGGGGTGGATGAGAGAACCAGTAGGAAAAAAGACCTAGAACTAAGGAAGGTGCTAATCACCACTGAGGCTGAGGAACATATTAATCATTTTTGTCAACTTAAGGTGGGTAGATTTAGTTACTCCATTAGATGCTCTGAACAGTATGCCCAAAGCTTATACATATGGGGAGAGTCCTCAGAGAAGGAGGGTAATGGTGAAGGGCATATGTCAAGTCCTGAATCTGCTGTGCCATCCAAACCAATCAATACTCATCCTCATCCAACTAAAGCTCAGGAAGATGCCAACCAACTGCTGGTGCAATCTAATCTGCCTTTGGATGATGCCTCCAACGGTGCCTTGGCCACCAAGGAGCTTGAAGATATAAATTTGATTAGCTAGGTAGAAGAGTCCTCTTTCAACTCAGTAGCCAAGAATTCAAATTTTAAATCATATGAGGCAATAAACTTAAAGGGCAACGATAGAGATGTCAGCATTGAGGCAAAGGGTGTATCACTATTTTTTGAAAGTCATCTAGGGAAACCAGAGTGTCCACTACTACCAAAGGGCAGGTCTGACCCCCTAAACCCCAAAATTATGAATGGATTGCAATGTGAAGTCTTGAGCCCCGTGCCTAACCATGAGTTAAATAAAAAACAGTAACTCTGCAGTACCATTAGCTTTCTTTGAGAAGGCTATACAATCTTTTAAAGGTGGAAGAACAAAGAAGAAGAAAAAGAAACGTCTGCTAGATTTAGGTCTGCTGAGCTTAAAGAAGAATGAGGGCAGCAAGAAGCAGAAAAGAAGGAAGGCAATGTCGCCATCCCAAACCCCCTTGGCTCGATCCTCCCTATCTACATAGAACATCATTAATCGAAACAACATCATTCGAAGAGAAGCTGAGTTAATTCTTGAAACTAGTAAACTCATGGGCATGAATTATGTTGGTGGTGAGGAGCATATTTTATCTACTTTAATAGCCATGGAGGAGGCTGATGTTAGATAAAGCATAGGTTGGGGCTCCCAGTTATAAAGATTTTGACGTGGAATGTCAGGGGTTTGGTGTTGGGATTTTAAGGACTCAAATTTCCTATGCAGCGAAAACAGGAACGTAGGTTTCAATTCACACAAAACAAGTAAAGAACAAGAATAAGAAGAAAAACACGAATATACATGGTTTGGCTGACTACCTACCTCCACGAGACAAGAAAAAAGAATTCACTATTAGCAATAAGGATTACAATCACTCTTTCTCACATTCACATTGTATCTGTGGCCTCCAACTTGAGTATCTCACCGTCTCTCTATACTCTCTCTAGCCTCTTTACTGAGACCTCTCAAGTATATAGACGATCTTAGGGTTTCTATGAAACATGAAACCCTTATATGGACAGCCCCTAGGTCAAAACTTTACCCTAACAGCTGCGCAAAAAATTGTTGCTGCTCCCAGACTTATCGATCCGTCTTTAGACCGATCAATCCGTCTATTAGCCCGATCAATTCGTCTTTAACATGTCTCGATTTCTCTACTTTCTATAGTGATCCTGCGCCTATGTCGACCCACTTTTTAGTCCTTCAGTGCTGTCCGGACGTCCTACCGAGTATAGATACCAAAATTTGAGATATCAACCTAATAATCTCCACCTTGGCTCGCATTCCTGAACCATCACATCTTGAAGATCTGTTGGTTGCCTCGTCCTGCACCCCATTCACAGGTATGAGTGCTCCACCTTCTCTGTTCATTAACTTGAATGAATTTAGGCCAAATTCAAGCCACACTTGAACTTGACCCTCTTGCAATCAACCAGCCTCTTGTTCTTGGACAGTCTTCCAAACTCCCAAGTCTCATCCTTCTGTGGTAACTCCACCTTTTCTGACAATGCTACTTGCTTCTGATCTCTACCTGATCTTCTCGTAGCTTTCTTGTGACCTGAAGGTTTTTCACTGCTTTGTTTCTACTACTGTTGATTTGAAACATCTTCACTCGGTTTTCTGGATGAACTTTTCTGAAAAAACTGCACCTTGATTGCTACACCCTTCTTCTGACTTTCTAACATATTCTGCTTGTCAGCGTGACTAAGCTCTAAATGTCTGTATCTCGTGCCATCTCTGTTCGATTCTACCTATGTGGTAGTGGTAACTCCACCTAGTAATGTGTCCCCTACCAACCTATAGAGACCATCTACTTTCTGCCCTTTCATGATTATCATAACCCCTCTGCTAATCTTCATTGCTCTACCTTTTGCTGTGAACTCATAACCTAGAGAATCCAATGTTCTCAAAGAAATTAAATATTTCTTTAATCCTGGAACATGCCTGACATTTGCCAAAGTCCTCACAACCCCATCAAACATCCTGACTTTGACTGTACCTATTCCAATTAACTGACACACTGAGTCATTCCCTATTAGAACAGTACCCCCGTTACAAGACTTATACGAGTCAAACCATTCTATAACTGGACACATATGATATGAGCATCCTGAATCTAATATCCATGACTTTGGCATAAAATCAAAATCTGAAGAAACTAAAAGTGCATCTCCGTCTACCGCACTGTCTGACGATTCTTCGGTAAAACTGACAGATTCTGCAAATGCTTTTCCACTCTTCTTTTCTTTCAGATGTTGCTTCAATTCTTGGTACTGGTTCTTAAAGTGACCAGTTTTGTGGCAATAGAAACATTCCACGTTCTTCTTTGTATGTGACTTGGTCCGAAATCTCCTTTTATTGGAACCCTCTTCACTGGATGTACTCCTTTCTCTACTTGACTCAAACTTAACCAACGACAGTCCGTCTGCATCTACTTTACCATCTCTCTTCAGCTTCTCATGTGACAAAATAGCACCAATGACCTATTCAAGTTCTAGAGTGTCCTTTCCGTACATCAGAGTCATCAGCAGATGATCATAGAATGTTGAAAGCGATGCTAATAGGAGTATTGCCTTATCCTTATCCTCAACTTATACTCTAAACCCGGATAATTGTGTAATGAGCATATTAAACACGTTGAGATGTTCCAAAAGGTTTGCACCTTCTCTTATCTGTAGTCCATATAGTTTCTTATTCACGTACAACTTATTGGCTAGATTTTTCTTTATGTATAGACCTTTTAGCTTTTTAGCTTTTGCTAGATCTCGTGCGCTGTCTCCACATCAAGTACGTTGTGAATAACATCGTCTCCCAAATTTAATCGAATTAAACTTGTGGCCTTGAAATCAATGTCCTAACAATCGTCATCGATCAGCTTCTCTAGCTTTCTTGCCTTGCCGATTAACGCCTTAGAAACCCCTTACTGGATCAACAGATCCTTCATTTGTCTTTACCACATGGAGAAGTTATTCTTTCCGGTAAACTTTTTAACTTTGTATCTGATGTTCACCATCTTTACTGCAATCAAGTGATCAAGCCAATAACCAATGCTCTGATACCAGTTATTGGGATGTCAAGAACTCAAATTTCCTACGCAGTAGAAATAAGAACGTATGCTTCAATCCACATAAAGCAAGTAAAGAATAAGAACAAGAACAAGAATACGAATATACGTGGTTCGGCTGACTGCCTACCTCTACGGGACAAGAAGAAAGAATTCACTATTAGCAATAAGGATTAGAATCACTCTTTCTCACACTCACACTGTATTTGTGGTCTTAAACTTGAGTCTCTCACCGTCTCTCTATACTCTCTCTAGCCTCTCTACTGAGCTCTCTCAAATGTATAGACAATCTTAGGATTTTTATGAAACATAAAACCTTTATATAGGCAGCCCCTAGGTCAAAACTTAACCATAGTCGCCGTGCAAAAAATTGCTACTGTGCCTAGACCAATCGATCCGTCTTTAGACCGATCGATCTGTCTTTAACATATCTTAGTTTCTCTGCCTTATGTAGAGATCTTGCGCCTATGTCGACCCACTTTTTAGTCCTCCAATGTTGTCCAGACGTTCTACCGAGCATGGATACCAAAATTCGAGACATCAACCCAACATTTGGAAGAATGGAAAAAATGAGGATGGTTAGGAAACTTATTAAGGTGAGCTCTGAAGTTGAGGGCAGATCAAGAGGAATATTATGTATCTAGTGGAAGGAGTTCTTTAACTTGCAGCACAAAATAGTACATAAGAACTTCATTATCATCATGGACTCTCACTTGTGCTTTAGGTAATGTATATGCCCCCTGTGATGCAGTGGAGAGAAAAGAGATTTGAAATGAGTTGAAATCCATCAAGACCAATTTCCCGCATAATCTAGCAGGTCTCCTTAGGTGCAAAGTGGGTCATCTTCCTATGAAGTACCTTGGGTTATCAATTGGGATTAATTCAGCTTATTAAATCTACCCTCCTTAATCTCCCGATATATTCTATGTCATTATACAAGTTGCCTATAGGAGTGTTAGCTTAGTTGGAAAAATTCAGAGAACCTTTCTTTGGGGTGATGAAGAAACCAAGAGGAAGATGCATCTTGTAAATATGATCTGAACTCAAGGGATTGGATGTCAGTTCTTCCCAGACATGTAAAGCCTTTAATAGTTTGGGAAGATATCCTCAAAATTGCACACTCAGACAGCATGATTTTAGAAATTTTTCGTACCCAAGGGTTCATCTCCTTAGGTGATGGAGTTGATAAGTGGACGTGATAACTTTGAAGACAACATTATCATGCATGGCCTAATCTGTTCAGTTGCTTCTGATGTTAAGTTAGCTTTGGAGTGAAGGAATAAATCTCAGTGCAGTAGCTTTTAGGTGTGTAGCTAGCTTTTTTCTTGCTTAGCTGTGCTCTTTTAGGGCATTTTGTTTTTATTTCTGGTTGGTTGGTTTTTGCCAGTCTTGGGGCCTTCTCCTTCGGGAGCTTGAAGCTTCTCCAATTGGGGTGTTTCCTCTGTTGTTGTTGCTATTCTTCCTTTTTTAATAAATTTTCTTTTGTTGATCAAAAAAAATATGGAACAACCGTAATGAGGTGGTCTTCTCTAACAGAGAAAATTAGGCAAGAGAGATTGTGGCATTTGCTAGTGAATACCTACAAATGTTTGTAAACATGTAACAAAAATGTGACAAACAACTTGATAAAGGAGGAAGGAAAGAGTGGAGACCTCCAACGGATGGTACCTCAACGTTAATTTCAATGCTGCTTTATTTGGGAAATATGGTTACATGAGCATCAGTGTAGTGATAAGAGATCAATATGGGTCAGTTTTGAATGCGATGACAGAAAGAGTGAGCCTGGTTGAAAATACGGATTGTGGAGAAGCACTGGCAGCGTATAAAGCTGACAAATTTGCCCTAAACTTGGGACTGAGAAAAATGTGCTTGGAAGGGGACTTGCTAACCATAATCAGGGCAATCAAAGACAACAGTGAACTACTATCATCCTTTGGGCACTTTGTGCAAGAAATCTGGGAAGAAGCAAGGAGATTTGGGAATTTTTCTTGTTTCGCTATCTCTAGGCAAGGGAACCAAGTAGCTCATTGTTTGGCTCAGTTGGCAAAGGAGGTGGCAACGCAGAAGGCATGGAGCATGGATGTCCCTCCAAAGATTGCTGAGTTGATCCAGATGGCCAGATGCTTCAAATAATATTAATAGTGTTTGACTCTTCATGTCTGCCATAAAAAAATGACATAAATAACAAGAGTAGGAAATTTACTCTTGGTATTAACTCAGGAAGTTAACACCGAAAAATTTTATATTGAGAACCTAAACCCATAAGCCAAGTTTCATGCTAATCTGAATTAGTTTGCTTGACACAGAATTGCAGGCAAAAATGCTGCTCAGAAACATTGGGATACTGTACACATCAATCAAGAATGATGTGAGTAAAATGGAGGCCACCGTTGTATTCGGGTCATTGAAATAGTCCAGGTAGAACTCTCTTGAAATCAAAATCTTGCTAATTTTTATGTCGCATTTTTTCTTCACGACTAAAAAAATCTTATCAGAACAGTCTTAAAGCCAACTGAAGAGGCAATGACACGCCACCACTAGCCTTACAGGGTACGTAGCCACTCCAAAGTTCTTATGGTCTATGAATATGGCCCCCGCTAGTACTGTTTTCACATGATTCTTCGAGCTAACTGATCCCTCTTTGAAACTCTCTCCCTCCCTCCTCTTGTTGCCTTTCAACAGCCACAAATAACCAGTAGCGTCAGAACCCAGTAACCTCAAACCTAGTAATCGAACCCATGAACACCAATTAAATGATACATGGTTAATTCGATTCTCTCTCTTTTTTTAATCCTCTTTAAGGAAAAAGATTCTACTTAGTTTAATAAGCAGTGGTTCTATCTTTATTAATAGGATTTTCAACTATCTTAAGCCCAACATTTGCCCATAGGAAAATAGGTTTTTGCATGTTAATTTGTAGCCGAAATTCTATCCGTGGATACCCTAGAAATATCCAAATATATGCAAGGATGCTACCCAAATACTGACAAAATTCTTGGAAAACCTTTTTATTGTGTGTAGTGGCTCTGATAGCCTCATATACTTACATTAGACTCACCATATTTTTATAAGAGGTGCTAATAGAATTCTCACTCTATTCAGACAAAAATACTGTCTATTTTTACATCATAGTATACATAGTGGATATACTATTCTCCCCTCCTGTGTATTTTTTCTCTTTTAAACCTTTATAGGTAGTACATATTCTATATTTGTTATGCTGCCCATATATATATTATTTGTTTGTCAATATAAGGAGTACTGTTCCCTGCTATCAAATCCAACTGGTCCATATCCAATTTGTTCAGCACTTGTACAAATATAATTCTCATTGCGCAGGTGGAGACAATATTTGAACACTTTAACTTAGTTTAAAATTCATTGTCATTTATTTTCCTAATTTCAGCATTTGTGTAAATATTATTTTTACACCCTAATGAAAATAATACCCAAATGTCTCAACTTGAGTATATACTAATGTAAACTGGTCAAATCATATCCAGATATTTTTCTTCTTGTTTATATTCTATTTATAAATTGGCTATTATATATATATATATATATATATAAATCTACATTTTAAAGTTTTATGCATAAAGTTTTCTATTGTTCAAGATAATGACGTTATACCGCCCATTTTAAATCTACATTCATAAAAATCTTTTTCTTTTTTTTTTTTGATCGGCAAAAGAAAAGATATTATATATAAAAGAGGAATGATAGCATCTAAAAAGAAAAGACTCTCTTAGAAAGATGCGTCAAACTTTCTTGAAGGTACAAAAGACCGAGATTGATAAGGAACTAACCTAAAAAAAAAACAAGGATAACCAAAAACAAAAAAACAAAAAGAAACAACCAAACAAAAACAAGGCTCTAACCCATAAACCCAGGCAGTGGTGCATTATACAACCACTGCAGCTTATCCTCGAGCCAACTATAACAGCATATCAAGAACACCCAAGCAGCCAAGATCCAAGCATTAAAACACTACAGACCCACAGCAGCAAAAAGCTCAAGCCAGATCATTCCTTACAAGCCAAATAGATCACATCCCTGCAAAAAACATGCTTGTCCAAATTCTCCCATTAAGATTCTTGAATTTTATTCCAAACCACCAACTTAATCAGCTGACTAAGTCTTTTGGGCAAGCCCATTGGATACCCCACCATTGAAGGATCTTACCCCAAAACAACCAGACTTTTTGACAGTTAATATACAAGTGGTTGATGGACTCAAGCTGACCATCACACTAGTAAACACAAGATGAAGGGACTGAAAGGGGGATAATGTTCCACTTAATCAGCAAATCCTTAGTAGGTAGTCTACCTAACAGCCCCAGCCAAGTAGCATGCACCCAAAGAGTAAAAGCTACAGCAAAAACAGCACTACTTCTACTTGCCAACAGGACGCCAATCAGGAATAGCTTCAACACCACCTAACCCACCTCATACAAAATCATGATCAAACAACTAAAGGCATTAAAGACCAGCAGCAACACCCTTCTTTCAACAACTCA
Organism: Heliamphora pulchella; assembly: GCA_032270985.1. Taxonomy (NCBI): domain Eukaryota; kingdom Viridiplantae; phylum Streptophyta; class Magnoliopsida; order Ericales; family Sarraceniaceae; genus Heliamphora; species Heliamphora pulchella. The sequence continues at coordinate 3,605 of JAULJZ010099915.1, read as the reverse complement.
CCCCCAGTAGCAAGAGCAGCATCATCCAATAAGCAAAAATGACATACAGAGGCTAAGATAGATCATTCACAGCAAAGTAGAGCCATCCTCCTTTTCAACTCTGTAAGCTTTGCATATGGTAGCACCCCAGAAGCAACTCAGCCAACCAACATTTAACAGCAGCTACAGTTTCAACACTTCAAATATCATCAAACACCCAAGGCATGACACAAAAGAGACAGGAAGCACATCAGACAATATGCATTCCATTTAACAGTCTTTGGCCCAGCTGCTCTGAGAAAATCTCATTAACACTTCTGCAAATTGAGACATAACAATTAATTCACCAGTCTTGTACAAAAATTGAGACCCTGAGTATCAGATGCTTAGCAGTTTCCTCCGTTGGCTGTTTCCTTCTTTCCCAAACCTCCAACATCATTGTTAATAAATCACCTCACCTCACCTCACCAATCTTGTACAAAAATTGTTCAATTAACAAGAGGTCAACCAAAGGCACAAAGAAGAAAAGCTTGCAAAAACCAGAACAGCAGCAAAAGGAACTAGCAGCACAAAAAGATTATTTGCAATACAGGCTTATTTTCTATATTAATAGATTTTTTTTAAAAAAAAAACTTCAAATAAAAATGGTTATTTTCTATATTAGTAGGAAGTAAAATCATTTTTTTTTTTGTAAAACCCAAGCTTAATTTCTATACTAATAGAGATAGGAAATAAAATCATTTTCTTTTTAAATCCAAGCTTATTTTCTGTAGTAATAGAAAATAAAAATATTTTTCAATAAAATGGTTATCTTTTATTGATAAAAAAATTATTTTTTTTTTCAAAATCCAAGTTTATTTTCTATTAATATAGAAAAAAAAATCACTTTTTAAATTTCAGGTTTATTTCCCATATTAATAGAAAGTAAACTATTTTTTAAAAAACTTTTCTTATAGTAATAAGAAAATGCTTTTTCTACTCGATAATCAATCAATTTATCTGCATGTTCATTTGCTTGTCATGCCTACACACTAAAATTGTGTTTTTAACACAAACTATGACTGACCTAATTCGTGTTAGAGGATAGGTAAGCAGCCCAAATGGGCCCAGCCATATCATTATAAATACGAAAAATTGGTGAACAATTTAATTTATAAGTTATTTATTGATTTTTATTCAGCATAAGATTTTTTAACTAGTAAAGCCCATCCATATTAAAATTTTAACGTTCAAAATCCTTCTATGACAAAAATATCCTAAAACAGTTAAATTTATCTGTGTTTTTTCAAAACTTATATGAAAAATATAGACAAATTTATATGTCTTTTATTAAAAGTACATATAAAGAATACAGGTAAATTTATCTGTCTTATTGAAAGCACGTATAAAAAATACAGATAAATTTATCTGTACCTTTTCAAAATATGTATAAAAAACACAGATAAATTTATTTATTTTTTATTGAAAGCACGCATAAAGAACACAGATAAATTTATACGTGTCTTTTCAAAACATGTATAAAGAACACAGATAAATTTATTTGTTTGCATTATCTGTGTTGATATGCAAACAGATAAATTTATTTGTTAAGCATAAATAAGCAGACAGATAAATTTATCTGTTTACATTATTTGTATTAATATGCAAACAAATAAATTTATCTGTTTACATATTAAACAGATGAATATCAAACATATAAATTTATTTGTTTGTTATGCAAAACAGATAAATTTATCTATTTACAGGGTATTTTCGAGAGAAATCGTGTAATTAGACCTTGCGCGTTAAAATTTTTGTTGATGGATCTTACACGTTAAAACTTATTTTTTGAGACCTTTGGCTGAAAGCTCCTTATAAATATTGCATATTATTTCTCTATTTATTATTATTTTATTTTTATTTTCTCATCGTTACTTTTCTAGCTTTCATATAATTCACCAATTGCATATTTAAGCTTTTCTTTTCTTTTCGCATATTATTTCCAAAATAAATTTTTTTGAAACCACAAATTGTTCAAAGGTTATTTTTAGATCCACAAAAGTAGAAATAATTTATAACATACATGGATTAATATCAAAAGAGAATTGGTACTGAAGGAGCGATGCTGGGTGTCTAACACATTTCCAGCTTGTAACAGTAAATCTCTAAATTCATCTCTTATTTTCGCATACAAAAACGGAAGGTTATTTCAAAATCATGTCCGGCTACTATGCCATTAATTTCAAATAAAAATTATTTTTTTGGCATCTTAATGCCTTTTACAAAATTAGAACTTAATTTTTAAAACTTACATTGCTTACTTTAAAATTAGTTTTAAAGAGTGACCTCACACCCAAACTCTCTCTTACGCGGTGACCCTAAGTCAAGTTGTTAAACTCAATTCAATTTCGTCGCATTTATACGAAGATTTTTAGACCTATTTTGCTAAAAACATCATATGAGAGTAAAAAATTCAAGCACGATGACTGGCGACTCCACTAGGGACGCTCAAAGGGTTTTGGTCATTTTAATTCTTTTTTATTAATTTCATTTTATAAATTATTTCCAATTTGTATGCATCCCGTTCTTTTTGATAAAATTAACATTTTCACTTTGTATATGTTATAACTTAATTAATTTGTTCGTGCAGCGCAAAATAAAAATTTCAATTTCATACTTGTTATTTATTTATGTTCATACTACCTGTCTGACATCCCTGTTTTTTAAAAACAAATCTTTTCAAAAATCACACCCTTTCACATTCATGCTCACTACATACCCAATTTACCCCTTGGAGTTCTAGTAGGTCAATTGCTAACCATTTACGTTTGGGTGATTCAATCCCGGCTACTTTCTATATTGAACAAACTCCCAGTGGAACCAACAATTTGAGAAGGTCTCATTCGTGGGATTGAAGTTTTAAAGATTCAGGGACTGTAAGCTTTTTGCATTAGCCTTGTTAAACCTCATTCTACATATAGCCAGGCTCGGGATAGAGCTTGTTGCAACTCTACTTTTCTTGTTGTCATCAGGACACTATCAATTTTTAAAGAGGAATGCCTTCGTTTGTTTTTTTAATTTTTATATTCATGCAATCATGCATAGTATCATTCTAGGTAAGCGTTCCAAGAACCTCGAACCGCTGCATCTCATGCTTTTGTAACCCTAGTTGAAGTGATTGTTATTGTTGGAATATTAGATTTAGATTGATTAGAATATTAAATTGAATCTGATTTGATTCTATAGTATCTCCTTTATTGTTTATCCCTATTCGCCTATAAATAGGTCATATATTGTACAGTTTTACACAGACAGAAAATATACAGTTATTTTCTCTTCTCAATTTCTTCATGGTATCAGAGCTACATTCTTGGGGGCCTGTAGTACTCTCAGCCACCGTCGCACCAGGTCGTTGCCCATGCCCTCTACGCGTCACGTCGCCTCCGTTGCTTCAGTATGTCGCCTCAGGCCGTCGCCGCTACTGCCGTCGCGTGACTCGCGATCTGAGGTGTCCGCCGTCGTGTGACTCGCGTCACTGCTGCTGCCATCGCATCCCGTCGCCGACACCGTCCCGGGACACGCCGCCGTCGTCTGCTTGCTCCCATCGCCTCAGGACGTCGCCGCTGCTGCCGTCGCGCGACTCGCGT
>JAULJZ010099904.1:0-11937 GCA_032270985.1 Heliamphora pulchella | reverse complement strand
CACTGAGATGTGGGATTTTCAAAATGAGAGGGTCTGGATGTTTGGCATATGGCAAAGAGCAAACGACTTATTTTCACTGTTGGATGGCTTCAATTTGGGTGGGATGCTAAAATTTACCGTTGATGTAAAATATAGGTTCAAAATATAGGGAAGACATTTTGCACCTATGTTTTATTATATAGATTTATATAATATATATATAAACAACCATAATTATAAATTCACATTAATTAATTGTAATTACCCTCTCATAAAATTACTAAAATTGTAAGAGTAATTTCAAAATAGTTTCGTGGTTCCCCAATCGCACATGTGGATCTAACAAGGAATAAAAAATCACTTAGCTCACACGCCATATACCCAAAATAAAATGCACATATACATTTATTTAACACATTTTAATAATCACATAAGAAATTTAATAAAATTATTAAAACGGTTTCGAGTCTCTACAAAACTATTTTAATTATGAATATTTTTATGAATATTATGTAATATTATTCTTTATTGCTTTAATTAAAAAGTAATGCATAGCAGTTGGTGGTCGAACAAGAACTTGTAAATACAAGTATTATCCAAAAAGAATAACCTTGTATGTACATAAAAGTTATACAAAATCAATAGTGGAGGTCAGTATGACACTGGGGTGGTTCCCACCAGTGAGCCTCCGATGGTCAAGTCAATTCACAATCTTGGAGAGAGGGAGAGAGAGACAGAGTTTGAGAAATTGTAATCAGAGTTAGTTATTTATCAGTAATTGATTTGCCTCTTAAGCATTTATCCCCCGGCCCCGGGTATAATCGAACCTTGAATTGCTTCCATCGAGTTGCGTCAACGCTCTCCCTATCTTATTCTTCCCTCTAGGTGGCGATGCGTGTGATGGTTCCCAAAGATGTGAATCCTGGAAACCGTTTGGGGAGAAGAAACACCTAAATGTATGTTAAGTTAGTGTCTTGTGTCAGCAATGTGTGTACCTCCAACTGACTTGCCTAGCATCTGGGTTGAATCCGAATGACCACAAGTGGTATAACATAAACAATTGTAGAAGTAGACATTAATTGTTGTGCCCAAGAAAAGTAGTTAATTACGATTTGTTAGATGTATGCTTGACAACCGTAGATGGCAGGCATATATGTATACTAGCGGTGGGAGCACACACGATGCGTGTGTAATTCGATTTATGTAAAAAATTTAAAATATTATCATGATAGATACAATAAAATTTACCATACTATCAATTTATTAAAAAAAATATAAAAGAGAAAAAAGAGTAGTTACATAACTACTTTTTTGGAATTTAAATATTAAAATTTAGAAGAATAATAAAGATAATTTGGAGATAAAAAAGTCCGGTTGCCAAGTGTTATGAGGTAGCTTTTCTGATGCAATGGAATTGTCCTTGCACAGCGTTTGAACTCTGCCAATCCTTAACGTGCTTGACACTTAAAAGCTCCAATCCTTGTTAAGCGAGAACACATGTCCTTATGAAAGTTTCGCATTTGGGATGCCACCCAAAGACTTCACGTCACAAGTTCCACATTACACATACTAATGGCCTCATTACACTAAGCTTACTCACAAATGTGTTGGCATTTCACATCAAATGCAATTCACGGTGGACTTACAAGATAATATAACACTCAAATTGGAGGGGTCTTTTCAGAGAGTCCAAACGGAGAAACGTGCAAATCTGACTATGAGTTGTACTAAATCGTATAATACTTGTGGGAGTTAGGCCACGTGTCTTTCATGTTATCAGAGTTAGGGTTGTGCCTATGTCGAGGTGTGTAGCATTGAGGGTCGCTTGCATGCCCATGATGCACTCACCGTGCAAGGACACATGCTTTTGTCCATTAGTGTGACACTAGCATGCGTTGTGCCATCCGAGCAACGCAATATGTTAATTCAGTCCATAAGTAGCACTACACTGTTCTACAAGCTAAGAATGTGATGTGCGGCACACCGTTCTTTCATTCATTTCGTGATCGCTCTCAAGTGCGACATTGCTTTCATGCCACATGCCTTTGGCCACAAGAACTCTCTCTCTCTCTCTCTCTCTCTCTCTCTCTCTCTCTCTCTCTCTATATATATATATATATATATATATATATATATTCTTAATGAAACATTTATTTTATGTGGCATTTCTCTCCTTATTTGTTCTCTTACTAATTAACTCTTCTTTTTCACTTTATTTAAAGATTTAGTTTGTTATCACTTCATTCAAAATTTAAACACCTCTCTCTCTCTCTCTCTCTCTCTCTCTCTCTCTCTCTCTCTCTCTCTATATATATATATATATATATATATATATGTATATATATATATTATATTACAAAATTAAAAAACACAGAGCTGGGTGTTGGTTAAAATGGCAACCAAGATGAAGAGGGTTTGGTTTAGCCGACGGTGAGGGTGAGGGTGAGGGTGAGGGTGAGGGCAAGGAACCGGGTGTTGCATTTTTCTTCCTCTGAACCCAATTCACTCTTATGTTTGTCAAATATCAGAAGAACAAATAGAACACATGGCATTCATGAAGCTCGATTCTAAATCTGGAGCATTTCACCGTGAAGGCCAAACATGGTAGCAAAACTACTTTCTTATGCATTTCTTGAAAATGTGACTTCGGTTGCTCTGTAATCGAAAAATGTGAAGATGACAACCAAGATGAAGAGGGTAAAATTGTAAAAGAGCAATTTTCATTAACGGCGTGTTTTTTAAAATACTGACATGAGAGTTCATGAGAGTTTAGTATTATTTCAAAAACTCCAAAAGAAGTCTTTAAAATAAATTTAAACATAAGGACAATTGAGTGTAATTTACCCCCCAAAAAAAAAGTAAAACAAAAAAGTCAGTCTTAAATAAAATGCACTAAACAGTCTTAAACCTCATGGGCCAGCCTTTTGGTTTAGCACAGCTCGAGTTTGGTATTTGTGATTTAATTAGACTACGATCTATTTTTATATATAGCGTTTGTAATCGGTTAGTAAGTTAAAACCCATTAAATGCTTTTTTTTCATTTCTTATTTTGAAATTTGCTGACTGATTTTTTTATTTATTTTTACTTTTTAAACAAACTCGTTCAAAATCATCTCACATTTTGAGATAAAAGTAATTTATTCATTGAAAGAAATTATTTTTCAATATATAAACATTCTCAGTAAGTCAATTAAAACTCTCAGAGCTTCTCACAGTGCGTTCAACATTTAACCATTATAACTAGATACAAGAATATAAATGCAACAATGACAGAACTTGAAAAAAAATTATGAACAAATTAAATTATCTTTTCCCTCATATCGGTTCCTCCATGCATTCAAGCGTCACCTAAAAGTTTTTTAACATCCATTAACAATACTAGTGTGAATTCAATGATATCTGAACTCTTAATTATTACACAGTATTAGAATGATATATATATCAAACGATTAGCCAAAATTCGGTAGGGAGCGACCCCACATTTTATACGGTGGATATAATTATTTCTTATAGCCACCTGACTGTGGCCCCCACCTATATACATATTTTTTTTTGAGATATCGCATTCTCCCCACTTTTAGAAGTTTGGTTTTTCAAACTTTACTCGATTATGTTAGAAAACATCGTAGCTTACACGAAAAATTCCGAGTACTTGTCTTTCACATCGGTTTCTCTTTTTCCCACGTCGCTTCTCCTTTAGAAAGATTACCTCACTATGCTTGACGAATGGTATCACCTTATTGGGAAGTCGCTTTTCCTAGTGTTAAGGATATTCGGGAAATTCTTTCTTAAAAGTTTTGTTAAGTTTTGAGCTTCTTGATGTCGTGGATGTGAAAATTTTATTAAGGATGTAGAGATTGATACCCTCGGGCACTATCATAGGTAGCATACTAATCATTTGTTTCTAGTTTGAATTTTTAACAAACCCAAGGATTGGATTAATTTAACTAGTTTATTCATTCGTTGTTGAAGTTGCTTTAACTACTTATTCAGAGTTTGGTTTTGTATGTTATGAATAGGAACAACGGTTGTTAGGGTTAAAATTTTATAATTCGTAAATGATTTGGTATTCTTTATAAATCTTGGTTAAATAATCTTTTGTTTTTCTATATATTCTTATTTGAACTTACCAGAATTTTAAAAAAATACTACGTATGTGATTCGGTTTAAAATGTTAATTCTAACCAGTTGCTATGAGGACATTATTTAGGTCTTGTGCACTACAAAAGATTCTGCTTCATGGTTTGAAGGGATACTTGTAGATCTTTTGGGTATGTTTACGTGGTTTCCTATTTTTTATGGAAGTTCTAACTCTTAATATTATCGTTACTTACCAATATTCTGAAAAAAAATTCTCAGGGTGGAACAAGAATGACTCCTAAGTTGTAGAACGTACATGAGAATGAAGAAAAATTCTCATAACCAGATCGAGTTATCAAAGTTAAATTTCAAAAACGAGATATAAAGAAATGTGTAGCCAACTAGATAGTTGCATTGAAATTACGTTGGCCAAACATATTTCAGTACTAACATCCAAACCTACTTCTCTTATTAGAATTTCAAGTGTATAGGTAGATTCGCAAATTTTATAGAATAAGTCATCAAAAGTTTACGAAAATACAAAGGATAAGGTTAAGAAGGACTATCGTCATTTTGAAATAAATTAGAATGAATGATCGCAGATTACTACTGTTGGTGGAAGCCATGACTGCAGTTTATAATGCTTGTGGTCAGAATGATATTTTTTTTTGTCGAACCAATTTGTATTTTGCACAAAAGATTTACTAATTCTTATTTGGTTGGAGTTGGTGTCTTAAAATAATAAATTCAACTCAATTAATTTTCCTAGACTTTCCATTAGAAAAAACGGTGATTAGGTATTCTTCTGATTGGAATCCATAGATAATTGCTCAGTTGATATTACAAAGTATTTAGGATTAGTTCGACGGAAACTAATTAATCTAGAATGTAGTTTCATCTTTATGTTCGAATCTCCTATAGGATTCTTATGGTATTTACAGAATTGAAACCAGTTCTTGAGATTCAGCAAGAGGTGGTTTATTGTAGACGGGATAAGGGACAACAGATCCTACTATCTAAGTTCGTCCCTAAATTGTTTGGCACATTTTAGGTGTTCACCTGAGTTATCGTATTATCTCACATTGCAAGTGTCACAATTTCATACAAAAGAAATATTTTGAAAGGTAAACAGATACTTAATATCATATTATTAAAAACACAGAACGCGCAAAAACTAGCAAACAGACTCATAAATTCCTATTTAATGGAGAAAATCTCATACGTGGTGGAATCCAAAGTGTTTGCCATACACGGTTTCCACAGCGGTGTTACAGGTGTCATGATAAGATGGTACCCTCCAAATATATCTATGTTATCTATGAGACTACAATAATAAAAAAAATAACTTTTAAACCCTAGCTAAATTATGGTTTCCTCATGTGTTATTGGCTAGATTTGAATGTGTCAAGACGAGTAATTGAATCAATTTCTGCTAGCTCAGGTGAGTCTCTGATATTTGAATTAGTTTTTATTTCACGTGGATGCCTGATATGTTACATGGTTAAAGAATAAAAACGAATGGTGAAAATGAAAACGAAAAAAATTGATGCATGAATGAATGATGGGTTAAACGGCGTCTTGGTCGTTGGGGAACAATAGGCGTACCAGCGAGGCGAGGCAATAAGAGTGGGGGTCACGGCTAGGTGGTTATAAGGAATGATCATGTCTACCGTATAAAATGTGAGGTCACTCCCTACCGAATTCTGGCTAACCATTTGATATATATATATATTTCTAACACTGTGCAATAATTAAGAGTTCAGATATCATTGAATTCACACTAGCATTACTAATGGATGTTGAAAACCTTTCAGGTGACGCTTGAATGCATGGAGGAACCGGTAGCAGAGAAAAGATAGTTTAATTTGTTCATAATTTTATTTCAAGTTCTATTATTATTGCATTTCTGTTCTTGTATCTAGTTATAATGGTTGAATGTTAAATGCATTGTAAAAAGCTCTGTGAGTTTTAAATGACTTACTGGAGATGTTTATTGAAAAACTATTTCTTTCAATAAATAAATTACTTTTATCTCAAAATGTGGGATGATTTTGAATGAGTTTGTCTAAAAAGTAAAGAAAAAAAATTCAGTCTGCAAATTTCAAAAAAAGGAATGAAAAATAAATAAATAAAGAAGTCTTTGGTGGATTTTGACTCACTGGTCGGTCACAGACGTCATATATAAAAATGGATAGTGATAGAAGTGATATCAAAGCATAATTGTTTTACAAACCCTAGAGCAAAGTTTAAAAAAACCCAGAGCTAGGTCACCCTACTTTTATGTGCTTATAATGTTCTCGATGTATCTTTAGGTGAGTTCGTATTTTTTTATTATTTTTATTATTTGTGTAATTTAATTTTATATATATATTCCGAGATATCATATTACTGCTCTAATACCTTAAATAAAACTTTAAACAATGTTATTCTAAAGTCTAAACTCGAATTATTAATAATAACTCACAAGTTTCTTAATATATCATTTTTATTTTTTTATTTTTTATTTTCAATCGATGTGAAATGAAATATGATTGGAATTTACAATTACTGTTCGTAGTTTTGGTTTTGTTGTTGATGACATTGAAGAGTGTAGATCATATGAATGTCTAAAGCTGTGTGCAAAGAACCTAGGAAACAAATTCAACCTAGGAAATAAATTCTTCGTCGAAAAATTAGGATGGCCTATCGACGACAACGATTGATGACAACGACCAACTAAATATTTGATATTTGATATCAAAGGCAGTACAATCACCTCATAGTAAATATTTGATATCCCAGAGCACCATGTAACGAAAAACACTCCACATAAAACAATGTATGTTGAGTAGATAAGAAATAAATGCCACTCACTTAACGTGCATCACATAATCTTATTTGTCAAAACTTCCACGTAAATAATGTTACGTGGTAATCTGAGTTTTTCTAACAATTTCCCCACCTCATAATGCTTGAATGAACCATTTAACTAATTAATTGATGGTAGGGATGTTAAAAAAGTCTATTATGGCCCACGGCATGGCCCGAGGCTTGCTCAAGGCCCGCCACTGTGCAAATTTGGTTCAGTATGACCAAAGCCCGAGTCCATACTTAGCCCGTAGCCCCCAACCCTGGGCTTGGACCTCCTCCCTGGGACCATGGGTGGGGCCAGCCCAAGGTTCGAAGCCCGAAGCTCGAGCGCAAGCCCAAGGCCTGCCGTCTTTGGCCCCTCCCAAGTTCGCCCAGAATCTAGCCGTTAGGCTCAGCCCAGTCCGAGCCTGATGCCTCCAACAGTCACAAATTTTAAATGAACGGCCCAGATTGTTTTTGTTTGAAATGAAGGGCCAAGATTAAGTGTCCGTTAGGGGTGGCTCGGCCTGGCCCAAGCCTAGCTCAATGGCTAGTTTTCGTTTTTTTGTTTATATATATATATATATATATATATATATATATATATATATGGCTGGTACTCTCTCTAATTTCATTCACAAATCTCTCTATTCTCTCTACTCTCTACTCTTTACTCTCTACTCTCTAATTAATTAGTGAATCGGTGAAATTTGAGTTCGGTGATTCTCAAATTCAGTGCAATTGTTAGCGAGTTCGGTGATATTCGAGTTCGGTGTAGCCTCTATTGTGAAGGCCAATGCTGCTATTCTTTAGCAAGTTCGAAAGGAGTACGACTAAAGAGTCATCATTGCTGTGCAGCAAAATACAAATAAGGTCGAAGACCAACTAAAATGGATTCAAGAAGCTTGGGCTAAATAGTTTAAGCCTGTGTTTGGCCTGGCTTTTAAGCCAGGCTTTTTGGCTTTTTTCTTTTTGGCTTTTTTCACTAAAAAAAAGTCACTTCGTTTGGGTTCCCACAAAAAAGTTAAGTTTTTTCTACTTTTTCTCTCACAAAAAAGTCATGATTTGACACCAAAAAGCTAAAAGGCCTAAAAATCAATAAAAAAACCTAGTCCAAATACAGGCTAAGCCCAAGGAAACACAGGCTAAGCCCAAGGAAACAAAAGCACAGAAAGATACTCAATTGAAGCACGAGGCAGGCTTGGCTTTGGCAGCCACATTTGTAGCCATGGCAGAGCAAGAGTCCAAAACTGAAAAGGCTGCCTCCTCAAAGGAAAAGGCTTATGCAAGGAAGAAAAAACAAGAAGAAAAAAAAAGCCTTCAAGAAGTTCATGGATGAGCTTTGAGTATTTTTTGATGATTCCAAAAGGGGAGATGGTATTGAAGAAAAGAGAGAAAACTAAGAAGAAGTTTTTATGTTGTTTGGTTGAAGGAAAAGATGTAACCTTACACATACTTTTGATTTTTGTGTTTTTTGTGGATATGAATGCTGTGAATGAACATTAGTTGCTTTGTTAACTTTTTGAAAAATTGTTGTATGTTTACCTTTCATATTTGCCTTAATAGTGTTAAATAATTGTGTTAAATGAAAATATTGTTGTATGAAAATATTGATGAGACTCTTGAACACTTTAAGATGATGCACAAATTTTAATAAATTCAGAATGCTTCTGAATTAAATTACAAATTCTCTTGAATATGTGTTTTACACTATTGTTGAATGTCTTATTATTGTAATTATTTTTTTGCTTAAAGGCATGGTGATAAGGGAAGAATCTTTGTTGAAATTTTTTTTAAATATTTTTTAAAAAATGTTGTAATTATAAATAAAAAAAAGAGATTGTTAGCCCAAGAAATTTTTAATTAAATTTTAATGATTTTCATAATTTATTTTTCAAATTAAATTGATTTAAAAAGATTATATTTTAATATTTCTAAAAAGGTAAGTGTTGACACTACATGACTAATGAGTCGATACCTTAAGCCACTTATACTAACTATTTGCATCAAATGAGTTGACACTAAGTGTTCTGCCAAATAATACTTTAAGTCGACACAAATTGATATTTGAGTCGACACCTAAAGGCTAAATACGCTTGAAACTCTCAAGTATGTCATCACCATTGAGAATTTGAGTCGACACCTTAACACGTTTTTCTAAGATGTTTCAGGTATTCGTTTGAGTCGACACCAAACTAGTTTGGGTTAATACATTTAGTATTGAATCGAAATCTAGGCAGATGAGTAATATGAGTCGACACAAAAAAAATTTGAGTCGACACTTATACAAGCCTCGCGGGATTCACTTTGGGTCGACACCAACAGCATTTGAGTCGACACCAAGTAATCCATTAGATTCTTGACTTCAGGTAAAATGGGTCGACACCAAGGTTAAATGGGTCGACACCAGAGCTTCAAAGACAACTCCCGATTCCAACTCAAACGAGTCGACACCAAAGGTCTATGAGTCGACACAAAAGTTTCCTGCAGGAATAAGCTATTTGGGTCGACACCAAATCACTTCGAGTCGATCCCAAAACAATTGAGACCGTCTGCAGTTTTCTAAGTCGACACCAGATCAAAATGAGTTAACTCTAAAACTACCGAGGCTGATTGCAATTTTATGAGTCGATACTAAAACGAAGATGAGTCGACACCGAAATTCCAGTAGCTTTCCTAACAAAAAGGGTCGACACCAAAAATGATATAAGTCGACACAAAAGGTTTCTCTTGAAAAACTAAAGTAATGATTGAGTTGACACCAAAAGCTCTATGAGTCGACAATATTGTGTAGGTGAGAAAGATACAGAATTTGTGTCGACACTGTTGAAGAAATTAGTCAACACAATCACTTGAGGAACCAAGCCCTAGATATTTTGAATAGACACAAAATGACTTTGAGTCGACTCCTGCGACAGATTTCAAATCTCACGCTGGACTGAGGTATGTAGGGATTGTTTTTGAGACCACGACCCATTGCATAGCACTTTCTCACTGATTTAGTGAGATAAGTGTTTAATTATCCTCCACAAGACTCTTGATGTTTTTTTTAGGGCTTTGGTACGAGAACATAATTGGAAGAAATAAGGGTCAAAGTTTGCTTTCACCAACCCACCAACGGTCATTTACTTTAGATGGTTATATAAGGAGTTAATTTTCGAAACTTAGTAGATCTAGACACTATTCTATTACTTGAATCAAAAGATCAAATCTTTAAGAAAGTATTTATTGCTCATTAACTTCTCCAGTCGATTCTCATCTCTTTGTATTCATTTATTTCTAATCATTTGTAAAGAGAGTGAGTGAGTGAGCGAATTTTTTATTCCCATACATTTGTTGTAATAGAGAGTGAGTCACCATTGATCCTTTAAGAGAGTGTGCAATACTCTTTAAAAAAGAGCTCAAAAGATATTAGAAAAAATAAGGAATGTTTGGTAGGATCTTTTTTAAACTGTAAAAAGCTTTGAATGTACTCGTGAAACATTCAATCTTAGTGAAAATTCTCGTGGAAAGTCTTGAAGAGTAGATATAGGCTTGGAAGAAACCGAGTCACTATAAATCTTGGTGTTCGATTCATTCTCTCTCACCCTAACGTCTTTAATTTCTTCATTACTTTAATTCTTGATATACTTGCTATATTTGTTTGAGAAATTAAAAAGTTTTGAATTTTTTTTTTAAAATAGTTATTATTATTTTTAAAACTCAATTCATCTCTTCTTGAGTTGCCTAAGATTAACACAACATAATATAGAAATTAAGTAAAACTCAACATATAATATGTTACAACTAGCAATAAAATAAAGAAAATAAATTTATTTATTTTTTGAAATGAATATGCAAACTCATTTTATTCCACCTATGCTTGGTGATTAGAGTAATTTAAATGTATATAAAAAAATTTATAAATTTTTTTGTTCAAATAAAAAAATTATTTTCTTATATTTACACTCTTATTATTCTATGAGTTTTACTGCAATTAAAAAAAATAATCACAATATTTGATGAATTTTTAATCAATGTAAATTATTATTAGATGATATTTAGTATGAAAGATAAATTTAATAAATATTCTAATAAAATAATACATATTTTTGGAATAACTTCAATACTAAATCCTAAGAGTAAAAATATTAGTTTACATTATTTTTTAAAAAATATTTATGGTAATGTAAACCAACTTGAAGCAATAAATGAAACACTTAAAAATTTATATGATAAATATAAAATTAATATAATATCTTAATCAACACAACCCGTGGTTAGGATTTCATCTCGAAATCGTAACGATGATTGGTCTATAATAAAAACTAGGAGACTTTCTGAGATTCATGAGAGTTCTATAATAAAACTCCAACATTATTTTAATACTGTAGAAAATTTAGATGAAAATAATTTTGATATTTTAGAGTAATGAAAACAACACAAAGTGTCGTGGCTAGTATTATCTGCGATAACTCGTGATATACTTGCAGCTCCTGTCTCTATAGTTGCTTCAGAGACAACTTTTAGTGCAGGTAAATGTATGCTGAACAACTACGATCTAGACTAACTCCGAAGATGATGTAAGTTTTGATAATTACACGCGACACAATTTATGCAGCAAAAAAGTGTCAAGAAATGGACGAGAAGGAAAGACTATAAACAAACTTAAAAATTATAACATGTGGAATGCCTGAAAAATTATCAGGTTCAGACTAATTTTTATTTTTATTTTTTGAATATGTAAATGTTATTTCTTTACATTTGTAATTTTATATCTCATTTGTAATGTATTTTAAGTAGAGAATAATGCAAATGATTGTTACGCTTATATGTGCCAACTTAGTTGGGATGCACTTGACTTATAGTGATGTAATTTTTCTATTTTTTAAAAGTGTACAATACACTTATATTGTTTAAAATATAATATAATTGTTAAAATTTAATTTTTGATTAATAAAATTTATATTACATTTTATTATTTCAATTGTTTAAGTTTATTGCATTTAATTGTTAAACTTATAAGTTATAATAAATTAATAAACTTATAATAATATAAACTATAAATTT
>JAULJZ010099882.1:0-11939 GCA_032270985.1 Heliamphora pulchella | reverse complement strand
CTACATTAAGTTATGATATTTCAAATCTCAGGGCAGAAAGGTTGAAAGGCTCAAATTGCAGGCCATGTTTAGATCTATTCTCCTAGCATCATGTGTATTAATGGTTGGTCCATTTGCTTTACATCCATATTTTGTACACTTAAATATGACAATTCAAGAACCTTTTCATGCCATGGATCCATTAGAAAACCTCATGAAAACTTCAAGACACAACAACCACACCAAGACAGTCCTAAAATCTCACCATGACGCCTTGTCGATTCATATTCGATTCTTGATCGTTAATTGGTGTTTTCAAATGATGAAAGAGATGTTTGATAGGTGTAAAATCAAATGTGTTAGAGTCTTGCTTACCTTATATAGATCACTCTTTGATGATTTGGATCAAGGACTTAGCTTTAACATCCATGGATTCCACCAAAATTTCTTGGTTCTTCTTCTTTCTTCTTCTTCCTTCTTCCTTTTTCATTCTTTTTCTTTCACTCCCTCTCTCTTCCCTCACTAAAATCCAAAATTCAAGAGGAAGAAGTGGTGGGTTGGGTCCCCTTTTTATAGACAATGATAGTGGTGGTTGCTTACTTAGGAAGATTGGTTAACCTTATGTTAGTTCACTTAACTTTAGTTACTTTATACTAACATGAGTTTAGGAGACTCGGCCACCAAGTTTGGCACAATCTCCTAGGTGGCTAGCTACTTGAGTGTATACATATATATATATATATCAAATAATTTTATTTATTTAATTCTAGATGAAAAATTTGGGTATTTTTGACATATGTTCATTTCTTAATTTTTCGAGCTTATCTCTTATCATAAACAACTTGGTCTTATAACCTTAAGTTCTTAACCTCAATATTTAGGTTCTAATATATGCTTGTGTGTTTCCACCTCTTTTCCGGGTCTTGGGCTCGAAATGTTAAAGGGTCGGGCCGATTTTTCTTACCGAACTTAGGTTCGAGATTTTGTTTCTTTTGTTCTTTCTTTTTTTTTTTATTCGTATCTTGAGTTTGGGTAATTACAATAAGGCATCTAGATTCTAAATTCAGGAGGTGTCTTAGAATTTCTTCAAACCCAAGTCCATAAGGTGTCAAGGACCTAAGTCTAGAAGGTGTCTTAGGTTTTTTTCAAACTCTAGTCCATAAGGCGTCTACGTCTTAAGTCCAGAAAGTGTCATAGGTTTTTTGCAAATCTTAGTCCATAAAGCGTCTAGGTCCTAAGTTCAGAAGGTATCTTAGAATTCTTCAAACCCTAATCCATAAGGCGTCTAGGTCTTAAGTCTAGAAGGTGCCTTAGGTTTTGTTCAAACCCTAATCTGTAAGGTCTCCAGGTCCTAAGTTCAGAAGATGTCTTAGAATTTTTTCAAACGCTAATCCATAAGGCGTTTAGGTCTTAAGTTCGGAAGGTGTCTTATATTTTTTTCAAACCCTAGTCCATAAGGCGTCGAGGTCTTATATTCAGAAGGTGACTTAGGATTTCTTTAAATCCTTCTTCATAAGTCGTCTAGGTCCTATGTCCAGAAGGTGTCTTAGATTTTTTCTTCAAATCCTAGTACATAAGAAATCTAGGTCCTAAGTTCAGAAGGTGTCTTAGAATTTCTCCAAACCCTAGTTTGTGAGGCATCTAGGACCTAAGTCCAGAAGGTATCTTATGTTTTCTTTAAACCCTAGTCCATAAGGCATCTAGGTTCTAAGTCTAGGAGGTGTCTTAGGATTTCTTCAAATCCTAGTCCATAAGGCGTCAAGATCCTAAGCCTAGAAGGTGTCTTGGGTTTTTTTAAACTCTAGTCCATTAGGCGTCTAAGTCCTAGGTCCAGAAATTATCTTAGGTTTTTTCCAAACCTTAGTCTATAAAGCGTCTAGGTCTTAAGTTCAGAAGGTATCTTAAATTTCTTCAAACCCTAATCCATAAGGCATCTAGGTCCTACGTCCAGAAGGTGTCTTAGGTGTTCTTCAACCTCTAGGCCAAAAACCATCTAGGTCCTACGTCCGAAAGGTGTCTTAGGACTTCGCCAAGCCATAGTCCATAAGGCACCAAGGTTCTAAGTCAAGAAGGTGTCGTAGGTTTTCTTTATACCCAATTCCAAAAGAAATCTAAGACTTAAGTCCCGAAGATATCTTTGGCTTTCTTAAAACTCTAGTCCATAAGGCGTCCAGGTCCTAAGTCTAGAAAGTGTCTTAGGATTTTTTTCAAACCCTAGTCCATAAGGCATCGAGGTCCTATCTCCCGAAGGTTTCTTAGGTTTTCTCCAAACCCTAGTCCACAAGGCGTCTCGGTCCTAAGTCTAGAAGGTGTCTTCCGTTTTATTCAAACCCTAGTCCACAAGGCGTCTAAAATCCAAGTCAAGAAGGTGTCTTAGTTTTCCTTCATACCCACGTACATAAGACGTCTAGGTCTTAAGGTCATATGGTGTCTTCGAATTTCTTTAAACCCTAGTTCATAAGGCATCTAGGTCTTAAGTCCAAAAGATATCTTAGGGTTTCTTCAAACTCTAGTTCATATGGCGTCTAGGTTTTAATTCTAGAAACTGTCTTAGGTTTTCATTAAACCCTAGTCCATAAGGCGTTCAGGTCCTAATTCTAGATGGTGTCTTAGGTTTTCTCCAAAATTTAGTCCATAAGGCATCTAGGTCCTAAGTCTAGAAGGTGTCTTAAATTTTCTTCAAAGCATAGTCCAGATGGAATCTAGGTTCACAGTCCAGAGGGTGTCATAGGTTTTTCTTCAAACTCTAGTCAATAAGGCATCTAAGTCCTAAGTTCAGAAGGTGTTTTAAGATTTTTCTTCTCACTCTAGTCTATAAGACATTTAGGTCCAAAGTTTAGAAGGTCTCTTAGATTTTCTTTAAACCCTAGTCCACAAAGCATCTAGGTCTTAAGTGCAGAAGGTATCTTAAGTTTTCTGTAAACCCTAGTCCATAAGGCATCTAGATCCTAAATCCAGAAGGAGTCTTAAGATTTCTCCAAACTCTACTCTAAAAGGCTCTGGAATTTAACTCCAGAAGGTGTCTTCGAATTTCTTCAAACCGTAGTCCATAAGATGTCAAGGTCCTAAGACTATAAGGTGTCTTTTGTTTTCTTCAAATCATAGTCCATAAAGCGTCTAGGTCTCAAGTCCAGAAGGTGTCTTAGCTTTTTTTCAAACCCTACACCATAAAGCGTCTAGGTTCTAAGTTCAGAAGTAATCTAAGGATTTCTTCAAACCATAATCCATAAAGTGTCTAGGTCCTAAGTCCAGAAGGTTTCTAGGTCCTAAATCCAGAAGGTGTCTTATGTTTTCTTCAAATCCTAGTTCATAAAGCGTCTAGGTCCAAACTCCAGAAAGTGTATTAGGATTTCTCCAAACCCTACACCATAAGGCGTCTAGGTCCTAAGTCCAGAAGGTGTCTTAGGATTTCTTCAAACCCTAGTCCATAAGGTGTCAAAATCCTGATTCCAGAAGGTGTCTTAGTAGTAGGATTTTTTAAACTCTAATCCATATGGCGTCTATGTCCTAAGTCTCGAAGGTGTCTTAGGTTTTTTCTTCAAACCCTAGTCCATAAGGCGTCTGGTCCAAAGTTCAGAAGGTGTCTTACGTTTTCTCCAAACCCTAGTCCACAAGGGATCTAGGTTCTAAGTTTAGAAGGTGTCTTCAATTTTCTTTAAACCCTAGTTCACAAGGTGTCGAGGTTCTAAGTATATAAGGTGTCATAGGTTTTCTTCAAACCCTAGTCCATAAAGTGCCTATGTCCTAAGTTTAGAAGGTATCTTAGAATATCTTCAAACCCTAGTCCAAAAGGCTTTTAGGTCCTATAGCTATGAGGTATCTAAAAATTTTTTCAAACCCTAGACCAAAAGTCATCTAGGTCCAAAATCCAGAAGTTGTCCCAGGTTTTCTTCAAACCCTAGTCTATAAGGGTTCTACGTCCTAAGTCTAGAAGGTGTCTTAGGATTTCTCCAAACCCTAGTCTATAAGGCATCTAGATCCTAAGTCCAGAAAGTGTCTAAGGTTTTCTTCAAACCCTTGTCCATACGGCATCTAAGTCCATAGTTTAGAAGGTGTCTTAGGATTTCTTTAAACCCTAGTCCATACGGCATCTAGGTCCTAAGACTTGAAGGTGTCTTAGGTTTTCTTCAAACCCTAGTTCATAAAATGTCAGGGTCTTATGTCAAGAAAGTGTTTGAGGTTTTCTTCAACACCTAGTCCATAAGGCATCTCAGTGCTAAATCAAAAAGGTGTCTTAGGATTTCTCAATACCCTAGTCTATAAGGCATCTAGGTTCTAAGTCTAGAAGGTGTTCTAAGTTATCTTAAAACCCTAGTTCATAAGGCATATAGGTCCTAAGTTTGGAAGTTATCTTAGGATTTCTCCAAACCCGAGTCGATAAGGCGTATAGGTCCTAAGTCTAGAAGGTGTCTTTGGTTTTCTTCAAACCCGAATTCATAAGGCGTTTAGGTCCTAAATTCATAAGGTGTCTTAGGTTTTTCTTGAAACCCTAGTGCACAAGGCTTCTTGGTCGTAAGTCTAGACGATGTCTTAGGAATTCTCCAAGCCCTAGTGCATAAGGCATCTAGGTCCTAAGTCTAGAAGGTATCGTAGATTTTCTTCAAATCCTAATCCATACGGCGTCTAGGTCCTTAGTTCAGAAGGTGCCTTAGGATTTCTTCAAACTCTAGTTCGTAAGCCGTCTACGTTCTAAGTCTTGAAAGTATCAAAGGTTTTCTTCAAACTCTAGTTCATAAGGCATCAAGATCCTATGTCTAGAAGGTGTTTTAGGATTTCTTCAAACCCTAGTCCATAAGGCGTCTAGATCCTAAATTCATAAGGTGTCTTAGGTTTTTTTTGAAACCATAGTCCACTAGGCATTTAGGTCCTAAGTCCCGACAATGTCTTAGGATTTCTCCAAGTCCTAGTGCAAATGGCGTCTAGGTGCTAAGTCTAGAAGACGTCTTAGGTTTTCTTCAATCCCTAGTCCATACGGCGTCTAAGTCCTAAGTCTAGAAAGTGTCTTAGGTTTTTTTCAAACCTTGTCAATTAGGCATTTAAGACCTAAATCCTAAAAGTGTCGTAAGTTTTTTTCAAATCTTAGTCCATAAAGCGTCTAAGTCCTAAGTTTAGAAGGTATCTTAGTATTTTTTCAAACCCTAATCCATAAGGCGTTTAGATCCTAAGTCTAGAAAGTGTCTTAAGTTTTCTTCAAACCCTACTCTACAAGCCGTCCAGGTCCTAAGTCCAGAAGGTGTCTTAGTACATTTGAAAACCCTAATCTACCAGTCGCCTAGGTCATGAGTCTAGAAGATGTCTTAGGTTTTCTTTAAATCTTAGTCCAAAAGGCGTCTACGTCCTAAGTCCAGAAGGTATCTTGGGATTTTTTCATACTCTAGTCCATAAGGGATCTAGGTCCTAAGTCTAGAAGGTGTCTTAGGTTTTCGTCAAACCGTAGTCCATAAGGCATTGAGGTCCTAAGTCTAGTAGGTGCCTTAAGTATTCTCCAAACCCTAGTTCACAACGCGACTAGGTCCTAAGTCTAGAAGGTGTCTTAGTTTTTCTTTAAACCCTAGTCCACAAGACGACTAGATTCTAAGTCTGGAAGGCGTCTTAGATTTTCTTCTAACCCTAGTCCATAAGGCGTCAAGGTCCTAAGGTCAGAAGGTGTCTTAGAATTTCTTCAAATCGTAGTCCATAAGGCGTCAGGCCTTAAGTCCAAAAGGTATCTTTGGATTTCTTCAAACTCTAGTTCCTAAGGCGTCTACGCCCTAAGTATAGAAGGTGTCTTAGATTTTCTTCAAACCCTAGTCCATAAGGCATCTAGGTCCTAAGTCCGGAAAGTGTCTTAGGTTTTCTCCCAACCCTAGTCCACATGGAAACTAGGTCCTAAGTTTAGAAGGTGTCTTAGGTTTTTCTTCAAACCCTAGTCTAGATGGCATCTTGGTTCAACGTCTAGAAGGTGTTTTAGATTTTCTTTAAACCCGAATCCATAAGGCGTCTAGGTCTTAAATTCAGAAGGTGTCTTAGAATTTCATCACACCCTAGACCAAAAGGCGTCTAAGTCCTAAGCATAGAAGGTGTCTTAGGTTTTTTCTTTAAACCATTTTTCATATGGCGTCTAGGTACTAAGTGCAGAAGGTGCCTTAGGTTTTCTCCAAACCCTAGTCCACATGGCGTCAAGGTCACAAGTCTAGAAGGTGTCTTATGTTTTCTTCAAACCCTAGTCTAAAAGGCATCTAAGTTCTAAATCTAGAAGATGTCTGATAATTTCTTCAAACCCTAGTCCACAAGCCGTCAAGGTCATAAATTCAGAAGGTGTCTATGTATTTCTTCAATCCCTAGTCCATTAGGCATTTAGGTCCTAAATTCAGAAGGTGTCTTAGATTTTCTTCAAACCCTAGTCCATAAGGCGTTAAGTTCCTAAATTCAGAAGGTATTTTAGGATTTCTTTAAATCCTAGTCAATTAGGCGTCTAGGTCCTAAGTTTAGATGGTGTCTTAGGTTTTCCATCAAACCCTAGTCCATAAGGTATCTAGGTCCTAAGTCTGGAAGGTGTCTGAAGATATCTCAAAACCATAATACATAAGGTGTCTAGATCCTAAGTCCAGAAGGTGTTTCTAATTTTCTTCGAACCCTAGTCCATAAGGCATCTAAGTTCTAAGACTATAAGGTGTCTTAGGTTTTCTTTAAGTCCTAGTCCATAAGGCATCTAAGTCCTAAGTCCAAAAGGTGTCTTTAGTCTTTTCAAATCCTAGACCATAAATCGTCTAGGTCCTAAGCCCAAAAGGTATCTTAGGATTTCTTCAAACTCTAGTCCATAAGGCGTCTAGGTCCTAAGTATTGATGGTATCTTAGATTTTTTTTAAACCCTAGTCCATAAGGCATCAAGGTCCTACGTCCAGAAAGTACTGTAGGTTTTCTCCAAACCCTAGTCCACAAGACGTCAATGTCCTAAGTCTAGAAAGTGTCTTAGGTTTTCTTCAAACCCTAGTCCAGATGGCATCTAAGTTCTAAGTTTAGAAGGTATCTTACGTATTCTTTAAACCCGAGTCCATAAAGCATCTAGGTCTTAAATTCAAAAGGTTTCATTGAATTTCTTCAAATCCTAGTCCATAAGGCGTCTAGGTGGTAAATTCAGAGGGTGTATTAGATTTTCTTCAAACCCTAGTCTATAAGATGTTAAGATCCGAAATTCAGTATGTGTTTTAGGATTACTTCAAACCCTAGTCCATAAAGCTTCTAGGTCCCAAGTCCCGAAATGTTCTTAAGATTTCTCCAAATCCTAGTCCATAAGGCATTTTTGATTTTCTTCAAACCCTAGTCCATAAGGTAACTAGGTCCTAAGACTATAAGGTGTCATAGATTTTCTTCAAATTCTAGTGCATAAGGCGTCTAGGTCCTATATCTAGAAGGTATCTTTTGTTTCTTCCGACCCCTAGACCATAAAGCGTCTAGGTCCTAAGTTTAGAAGTTATCTTAAGATTTCTTCAAACCCTAATCCATAAGGCGTCTATGTCCTAAGTCTAGGAGGTGTCTAAAATATTCTTCAATCCCTAGTCCATTAGGTGTCTAGGTCCTAAGTCCAAAAGGTGTCTTAGGATTTCTCCAAACCCTAGTCCATAAGGCGTGTAGGTCCTAAGTACAGAATGTGTCTTAGGTTTCTTCAAACCCAAGTTCATAAGGAGTCTAGGTCTTAAGTCTAGATGGTGTCTTAGGTTTTCCTCAAACCCTTGTCCAAACGGTGTCTAGGTCAAATGTTCAGAAGGTGTCTTAGAATTTCTTCAAACCCGAGTCCAGAAGGTATCAAGGTCCTAAGGTCAAAAGGTGTCATAAGATTTCATCAAACTCTCGTCCGTAAGGCGTCTAGGTCAAAAGAACAGAAGGTGTCTTATGATTTCTTAAACACTAGTCCATAGAGTATCTATGTCCTAAGTCTAGAATGTGTCTTAGGTTTTCTTCAAACTCTAGTCCATAAGGCATCTTGGTCCTAAATCCTAGTCTACAACATGTCCAGGTTCTAAGTCTAGAAGGTGTCATAGGTTTTTTTCAAATCGTAGTACACAAGGGGTCTAGGTTCTATGTCTAGAAGGTGTCTTAGGTTCCTTCAAACCCTAGTCCATAAAACGTCTATGTCCTGAGTTCATAAGGTGTCTTAGAATTTCTTCAAACCCTAGTCTAGAAGGCGTCTAGGTCCTAAGGTCAGAAGGTGACTTAGGATTTCTTCAAACTCTAGTCCATAACGCATCTATGTCTAAAATCCAGAAGGTGTCTTTGGTTTTCTTCAAACCCTATTCCATAAGGTTTCTAGGACTGAAGTCTACAAGTTGTCTTAGAATTTCTATAAACCTTAGTCCATAAGGCATCTAGGTCCTAAGTCTAGAAGGTGTGTTAGGTTTTCTACAAACCCTTCTCCGTACGGCGTCTAGGTCCAATGTTGGGAAGGTATCTTAGAATTTCTTCAAACCCTAGTCCATTTGGCGTATAGGTCCTAAGTCCAGATGGTGTCTTAGGTTTTCTTCAAATCCTTATCCATAAGGCATCAAGGTCTATATCCAGAAGGTGTCTTTGGCATTCTTCAAATCTTAGTCGATATGGCGTCTAGGTCCTAATTCCAAAAGCGATCTTAGGTTTTTTCCAAACCTTACTCCATACGGCATCTAGATCTTAAGTCCATATGGTGTCTTATGTTTTCATTAAACCCTAGTCCATAAGGCATCTAGGCCCAAAATCAGGAAGGTGTCTTTGAATTTTTCCAAACCCTAGTCCATAAGACGTCTCAGACCTAAGTCTAGAAGGAGTCTTAGGTTTTCTTCAAACCCTAGTCCATAAGTCGTCTAGGTCCTACGACTATAAGAGGTCATAGGTTTTCTTCATACCTTACTCGTTAAGGCATCTAGGACCTAACTCCAGAAGGTGTCTTAAGTTTTTTCCAAACCCTAGACCATAAAGCGTCTAGGTCCTAAGTTCAAAAGGTATCTTAAAATTTATTCAAACCCTAATCCATAAGGTGTATAGGTTCAAAATCCAGATGGTGTCTTAGGTTTTCTTCAAACCCTAGTCCATAAGGGGTCTAGTTCTTAAGTCCAAAAGGTGTCTGAGGATTTCTCCAAACCCCTAGCCCATAAGGCTTCTAGGTCCTAAGTTTAGATGGTGTCTTAGGTTTTCTTCAAACCCTATTTTATAAGGCGTCTAGGTCCTAATTCAAGAAAATATCTTAGGATTTACTAAACTCAAGTCCAAAAGGCATCTATGTCCTAATTCTAGAAGGTGTCGTAGATTTTCTGTTCAAACCCAAGTCCATAAGGCGTCTAGGTCCTAAGTTCAGAATGTGTCTTAGGTTTTTCCCAAACCCTAGTCCACTAGGTGTCCAGGTTCTAAGTCTGGAAGGTGTCTAAAGTTTTCTTCAAAGCATTCTCCATAAAGCATTTATGTCCTAAGTTCAGAAGGTGTCATTGGATTTCTTCAAACCCTAGTCCAGAAGGTGTCTAGGTCGTAAGGTCAGAAGGTGTCTCACGATATCGTCAAACCCTAGTCTATACGACATCTAGGTCCTAAATCCAGAAGGTGTCTTAGGTTTTTCTTCAAACCCTCGTCCATAAGGCTTCTAAGTCCTAAGTTCCGAAGGTGTCATAGGATTTCTCCAAACCATAGTCCATAAGGTGTCTAGGTCGTAAATCCAGAAGGTGTCTTAGGTTTTCTTCAAACCCTAGTCCATACGGCGTCCAGGTCCCATGTTCAGAATGTTTCTTAGGATTTCTTCAAATCCTAGTCTATATATCGTCTGGGTCCTAAGTTTAGGAGGTGTCTTAGATTTTTTCTTCAAACCCTAGTTCATAAGGCGTCTTGGTCCTATGTCTAGATGGGGTCTTGGGATTTCTTCAAACCCTAGTCTATAAGGCATCTAGGTCCTAAGTCCAGAAGGTGTCTTAGGTTTTTTCCAAACCCTAGTCCACACGCAGTCTAGATCATAAGTCCAAATGGTGTCTTAGGTTTTTTAGGTTATCTTTTCCGATAAAAATAATTTCAAGACTTGACTTAACTTTTAATTATTTTTATTCCGTTTTTGTTTTGAATTTTTAGGTCTTGATTCGACCTATTAATTTGTGATTACCATTCTCGGTTAAAATAATTTTAAGCCTTGACTCGTCTTTTAATTATTTTTATCCTGTGCTTCATCCGAAATTTTTTAGGTCTTGACTCGACCTATCAATTTGTTATTTCTTCCTCGGTTAAGATAATTTTTTAGGATCTTGACTCGATCCTTTTAATTGTTTTATCCCCAGTCGAGTTCTTAGATCTTTGCTCAATCTTTGGCGTGTCTTGATTGTTTATGCTCCCTTCAGATCTTAACCCAATCTTTAGGATTCATTTGAGCATACCAGTGTTTGCATTATGTTAGCATTTGCGTCATGTCTAATATCTGGCATTTGCCCTATGAACTACATTTTGGTCTTATCCTTAGCAAAGGGGTACGATGGCAGCTCGATGGAAATTCGAGTACAACTAATATCATATGCATGCTTGCGTTTATGGCATAAGATTTACGACTTGGTCAAATGGATGTGGTCTCTAGATATTTGATATAACTTGCATCACGCGTTGCTATGCAAGTTATATCAAAGAGGGGCAACTGTAGACACCACAATTTGATCCCGCCTAATCTTGGGTTGATCTAGATGAATCCGATGATGAAAATAATTAGAATGGTGCTTTAGTACGATCCTTGAAAAATGATCCAAGATCGGTATTGAACCCAATAATTAAAACTTTCAAACTAATGAAATCATCTTGAATCACCATGTTCGTTGTGGCGACCGCCAATAAAACCTCTTGGAAGCTTCACCGTTTTGTGGCGACCGTCATGTTCATTATAGCGACCGCTAGTAAAATCTCTTGGAAACCCTAACCCAAGGCAACGACGACCACTTCAAACCTTAGCGACCGCCATTTTCATTGTGGCGACCGCCAATAGAAACCCTTGGAAGCTTTTTTTGTTGTGGCAACCGCTTACTCTAAACCTGACGACCACTAACTCCAAATGGCCTGACGTATCCCAAAATGTGTCAGCATCTAGTGGGTTGAAGAATTCTATAAATACCGTACCCTCTGGTACATTTTCAACACAAAATTCTAGAGAGAGAGGCTTTGTCGAAGCACTGAGCAAGTTCGATCCCCGACGCTGAAACCCTACCGAAGTACCGAGAACCAGACCCCTGATACCGAGATTCTGAAACCCTAATTTAGATCATCGCTTAAGGATTGGATTTCCCATCACCATTTCTCGACTCGAGGATTCCATAGCAATTCAGGTATTTTGTTTGAATTCTCGGTCCTTCTAACTCTATTTTCTAACTCTTTGGAGTGACCGGGTTAATTTGGTTGTTTCATTTTACATACGCTCTTACTTTTCTTATATAGTTGTTTTAATCTTTAGAATTCATTTGGTTTATAATAAATGTGTTTAGTTTGGTAAAGTAGCTATTCATGTTATTATTCGAGTCTTAGCTTGTTTAGCTTATTTGTTTCACCCATTGCACACTTGCACTATGTTTTGTTAATTCATTAACTAGTGCTAGCATGATTGACAATACGACTAACGGTGTTGTTATTATTCTAATCCAAGCACTTACATGCATGCGGTTGTAATTGTCAATATTACACCCATATTTTATTTTTTTTATTTTTCTTTTAATGTTAGTTTAATTTTTCTTTGCTAGTATTTTATTTCTTTTTCTTTCATTTTTCTTTTGATGTTAATTTAATTTTCCTTCATTAGTATTCCATTTATTTTTCTTTCATTTTTCTTTTAATGTTAGTTTAATTTTCTTTTACTAATGTTCCATTTTTCTTTCTTTTTCTTTTAATGTTATCTTAATTTTCCTTTCATAGTATTTATTTTATTTTTTTGTTTTCTTTTCTTTTGTTAACCTCAAAAATCACAAAAGTCTTTTATGCTAGTTTAATATTTTTCTTATTTT
>JAULJZ010099861.1:0-11940 GCA_032270985.1 Heliamphora pulchella | reverse complement strand
TGTAAACTTCTTCATTTAAGATCCCATGAAGAAATGCATTATGAACATCCAGTTGGCGAATAGACCAGCCTCGAGGGACAGCAATAGAGAGGACAGTCCGAATCGTAGTGGGTTTGACAACAGGACTGAAGGTTCAAAATAGTCGATACCTTCTTGTTGATGAAAACCTTTTGTCACCAAACAGACTTTGTAACGTTCGATGGACCCGTCTGCACGACGTTTGATCCAATAAACCCATTTACAACCAACGACATTGGAACGAGGAGGAGATGGTTGAAGACTTCAAGTGCCATTACGAATAAGGGCGTTGTGGCGTTGGGATTTAGGGGTTTCGAAAAATGTCCAAAAATAAGAGAATTCTAAGATATTTAGAAAATATTTTAACACCTTAAAAGCCAAATTTTAAAATTATTTTTTGTTGAAAATAGAGTCGCCACTTAATTTTTGAGAAAAACGAAGAAAAATAAAAATGGTTACTGATCTTGAAAATGTTAACCAAAGAAAAAGGATTCAGGGGCTAAGGTACGAATCGGGGAAGGTGTTAGGTATCCCGTTCGCCGAACCATAAGGTTGGACTCTACTAATCATCATTGGTTCTTTAATAAAAATTTTCAAATGCTTGCAAACAAAGAAAATTGAGATAAAGAGAGAACATCCAAAATTAAATATGAAAAAACATAACATATGTACATAGCATTCCAAATTAGGACAAATAAATGGATGAATTCCTAAGTCCTACGGCATGCAATTTCTAACTAAAGCATACATGAAACACACCCGCATGCAATATTATTAAAACAACTTAAACTAGCATGATTCAAATAAAAGAACAAAAACATGCTAAAAATTGTTAAAATTACCTAAACATGCATTGTTAGTAAGAAATAAACTAAACTATCTTAAACATGATTTTAAAGTAACCAAAAATATGTATATTAAAACATATATTTATAGAAATATTGATATGGTGAATATTTAATACTAAATGTAAAGAAAACTTATTAAGAAAAATAATGATTTCATAATAAAGAGAATTTAATGGTTTGAAGAAAAAGAAAAATAAGAAAAGGTTTATAAGGAAAATCATTCTAAAATGAAAAGTTAAGAAAATGTTATTAAACAAATGAAAAAAAAAAAGAAGAGAAAATCAAACTATTTGCATTTTGAAAGAGATAAAAGAAAATAAAGAAAAATGAGAGCAAATTGAAAAGAAAATTACATTTAAAGAATGAAAATTAAGCTAATGACCTTTTTATGATTTTTGGATTTAATGAAGAAAAATAAGTAT
This sequence comes from Heliamphora pulchella, assembly GCA_032270985.1. Taxonomy (NCBI): domain Eukaryota; kingdom Viridiplantae; phylum Streptophyta; class Magnoliopsida; order Ericales; family Sarraceniaceae; genus Heliamphora; species Heliamphora pulchella. The sequence goes on along the minus strand of JAULJZ010099861.1, from coordinate 10,652 downwards.
TATAAAAAAGCAAATAAAGCTATAAGAAAAAAATAGAGCTTAAAAAAAAAAGAAAAGACAAATACTAACATTAAAAGAAAAGGAGTACTAAACTAAGATTATATGAATAGAAAAGAAAATGAAAATAGTGTATTGAAAAGAAATTAAAACTAATATTGCAAGAAAAGAAACTTTAAATACTAAAAAAAAAATTTAAACTAATACTAGAAAGATAAAAGAAATTAAAAATAATTATTTAACTTAAATGTGAAATATAGTATTAATTACTACATTCACATAAATGTAAGTGCATTATTATAACAATTAACAACATTATTAAGTTGTAATTGTCGAAATATGTTAGCACTAATTAATGATTTAATGAAAGAAAAAAAATACCAAATGTGTTAAGTGTGAATGTGTGGGAGTTAATGACTAAATAATGAACAAATTACATAAAAAAAATTACATGATGCAATTTACATAATAAACAAAGTAAATTACATAAACAAAAGAGACATGCAAATTGAAATTGAAAATTAACCCGATCACTCCAAAAGAGAGAGGATGGAGTTAGAAGGATCGGGGATCCAAACGGAATACCTGGATTGTCGGGGAATCCTCAAGTCGGGAATGTACTTCGATGAGACAATCCTCGAGTGGTGATCCAAGCAAGACCTCAATGTAGGCGTCGGAGGTTCGGATCTCGGTACTTCGGCAGGGCTTCAGCGTCACGGCTCGGAATTGCTCGGTGACTCGACAGAACTTCACTCTCAAAACCTCCCACTCATTTTCTGTCTTTGAAAACGTACCAGAGGTACGGCCTTTATAGAATTCTACAACCAATGAGGTGTTGCAACGTTTTAGGACACGTCAGGCCATTTGGAGTTGGCGGTTGCCATATTGGACATGGCGGTCGCCATGTTAAAAGAAGGTTCCCAAGGGTTTCATTGGCGGTCGCCATAATGTAAGTTGGCGGTCGCCATGTAAAACGGCGGTCGCCACTTTTGGTTAGAATTTTCAAGAGGTGCTATTGACGGTCGCCACAATGAACATGGCGGTCGCCATACTTGGCAACAAGTTTCGATGGTTCGACAAAACTTCTTTGGTTTGAAGGTTTTAGGTTCAAATACCGAGCTTGGATCACTTTTCAAGGCACTATTCTACCTATTTTTATCATCGAATTCATCTAAGATTAGGCGGGATCAAATTAGGGTGTTTACAGTTACCCATCTTTGATATAACTTGCATAGCAATGCGTGAAACAAGTTATATCAAAGACCTAGAGACAACAACCATTTGACCAAGCCATTAATCTTAGGTCACAAACAGATAAGCATACATATGATGTTGGTCGTACTTGAATTTTAATCGAGCTGCCTACGTACCCCTTTACTAGGGATCAAACAAAAACGTAGTTCTTGGGGCAAAAATGCAAGGATGCAAGATAAAAATATAACGTGGATGCTAACATGATGCAGATGTAAATGCTGGTGCGATCAAACAAACCCTAAAGATCGAGTTAAGATCTAAAGGGAGTACGGGCGAGTCAAAGATCGAGTTAAGATCTAAGAACTCGGCTGGGGATAAAATAATTAAAAGGATCGAGTTAAGATCCAAGAAATTACCTTAACCGGGAAAGCGACAAGGAACTGATGGGTCGAGTTAAGACCCAACAATTCAGAACGATAGCGGGGTAAGAATAGTCAAAAGCCAAGTTACGGCTTAAAACTATTTATACCAGGAAGAATAACCATGAATTAATAGGTCGAATTAAGATCTAAAAATTCGAAAGCGGGATAAAAATAATTAAAAGCCAAGTTACGGCTTAAAATTAGATTTATCGGGAAGGTAGACCGCGAATTAATAGGTCGAGTTAAGACCTAAAAATTCTGAACGAAGTACGAGATAAAAATAATTAATAGCCAAGTTATAGCTTAAAATTAAATTTATCGGAAGAAAAATCACGAATTAATAGCTCGAGTTAAAACCCAAAAAATTTGGAATGAAAATCATGAAAGACACAAGAGAAAAGCACACATGAGACATTTTATTTTTTGAAAAACACACTAGATTCAAAAATTATTTTTGAACAACATATGCGCGTAAAATTTTTCTTTTGAAAAACACACACATACAACTTAAAATCAATGAAAGATACACTACTTCTATAAACAAAAATAAACCCCAATAACACAAAATACACACGAAACAGACCAAACACCCAAACAGCCCCTTGGTTAAAACCCCAAAATGCAATGATGATGTTCTGATATGACGTGACCTTTGGAAACCTGGCGGTCGCCAGGCCCAAACCCTTCTGACATGGCGGTCGCCGGATAAAAATCCCTCCAACATGTCGGTCACTATGTGTCGCTTCATAAATATGGCAGTCGCTATAAACGAAGTTGGCGACCGCCAACTTCAAACGTGCATAGGGTTCTTGAAGACGTGCGGGGCAAGCTCATTCCTCACATACCTTTCTCTCTCTAGCCTCCCGTGCTCTCCCAAGATTTCTCTTACTTCGTTGTGACTTCCTTACTTCCTTTAGCCTTTTCCCTTCGCTGCTTGTTCATCCTTGCTTCCTGACTTTCACACGATGTTTACCCTTCTGTTTGTGATCCAATTTCTCTTCATGGCGGGCCAAGGCCATGGAGATGATGATCTCGGGGCACGACGGGGTCTTTCTGCTACTGGGAGTTCTTCCATGGTGATTTTCGAGGGTACGTCCACTAGCCTTCCTGCGGGTGGGGTTACTTCCACGCAGCCCACTACTGCGATGGATGCTCTTGTACTCGAGGCGGAGCGTGCCTCCCACCGGGCTGCTGAGGAGGCATGGCTAGCTGCCGAGGCATAGGCGGCTGCTGATGCTGCTACTGAGGCTGCGATGGTCGACTTCTTGGACCCTGATGCTGGGGAGGGCCGTCCAGCACTTTTTGATCCGCATACCTGAGCTCTGGTTCCCCACCGCTTACATCCGGGTGGGATGCGACAATACGAGCCACCTACCGACTCAGTTGGCGCCGATGTTCTTTTGCGGGAGCTTGGCCATCACATTTCTCTTCAGCGCCCATCGATAAGTTTCCTAAACTTACTGTTTTACTACCAAAGCATGATATATCAAACGTAGACGCATGCCTAGGATCCCCCATATAATGGTGAATGTTGATGATTTATTTTAATATGGATGTGATGCTTGGGATTCGAACTTAACTTAGATTCCTTTGTTATGGAGATTTAAAACAGTAGGGACACTTAGGATTTTTGAATAAATAATGAAAGGGAGCACTTATTTTAGTGAAAAGCAAAACAATTAAGGGGGGATTTTTTATTATTGTTTTTGGGATATAACAACTAAAGGGGTAATTTTTAATTTTGTCAAAACTTTCTAAAAAGAAAGGGCAAAGAATCTTAAAATTTTTTCCAAAAGTCATAGAAAAATTTAGGGAAGAAAATTATAAAAAATCCTAGGAAAATTTTTTTGTTTTTTTTTTAAATATTCGAAAAAATTTTGGAGAAAGACTTTGAGAAAACTTAGGAATCTTCAGAAAATCTTAGGAAAATTCGAGAAAATTTTTGAAAAATTCTAGGAGAAAATTTTTAAAAAATCCTAAAAGATTTGAAAATTCCTAAAAAATTTGAAAAATTTTGAAAAATCCTAGGAATCTTTTAGAAAATCTTAGGAAAATTTTAGGAAAGTCCGAGAAATTTTGGAAAATTTTTAAAAAATTTTGTAAAAAATTCTAGAAATTTTAGAAAGATTTTTAGAAGATTGGGATAAATTCCTAGAAAATTAATCCTAAAGGATTAGGGTAAAAGGAGCAAAACACAAATATCAAAGGGAAGAGTTTTTTTTTTAAATCCTAGAAAAATAAATAAGGGAAAAAGGGCAAAACTCAAAATGATAGGGATTTGCCCTGGCGTACGAACCTAGGGTTAGGAAGGTTTGCCTGATTTATCAGGGCTTTGGAAGAACCGAAGAATCGCAACTTACACACGAACCTAGGGTTAGGAAGATTTTCTTGATTTATCCGGACTTAGGAAGAACTGAAAGGTAGTCACCTACACACGAACCTATGGTTAGAAAAATTTGCCTGATTTTTCAGGGTTTAGGAAGAACCGAAGAGTCGTCACTTACACACGAATCTAGGATTAGAAAGATTTTTCTGATTTATCAGGGCTTAGGAAGAACCGAAGGGTCGTCACCTACACACGAACCTAGGCTTAGAAAGATTTTTTTGATTTATCAGGGCTTAAGAAGAACCGAAGGGTTGTCACTTATACACGAGCCTAGAGTTAGGAAGATTTGCCTTGATTTATCAGGGCCTAGGAAGAACTTAAGGGTCGCCACTTACACACGAACCTAGGATTTTTATTGCTTTTGGTTATCTACTGTATACTTTACGTGTCGAATCTGTTCTTTATATATCTTCTATTTATCTTCTCTTCTGAGTATGGTTGACAACCTTGGCGGAGCGGTGGTGGGATACCACAAATACCTTCCACTTTACCACTTTTGAGGCCACCTTGACGCCTCTCGATTTTGCTCTCATTACCGGCATCAGAGTCGGTGGTGCTCCCATTCCATTCGACCCCACCATTGCTCGTTCTACTGACGCGCTGATGTACTTCCTCAAAGCCATCCCTATGCAAATGGACCGCGACCGGATCCGGTATACATGGTTCTTTGAGCGATTCAGACATTTTCACTGCACCGAGCCCTGCCACTTTGAGTGGGACACCCAGGGATTCTTGATGTACATGTTTGGTACCTCCTTATTTTCGAACAAGGAGAATATCGTACATCTGCATTACCTTGGCGCCCTGGCTCGTCTTGACCGGGTTGCTTCATTCGACTAGGAAGGAGCTGCTCTCGCCACCCTTTTCAGCTTCATGAGGACTTTTACTCGGTTCCCCCAAGAGCTCAGCATCGGGGGATACTGGAGGGTCTAGGAGGTATGATTTGGTTTCTGCCCCGTTCTCTATTCATTTCTGTTCTTTATTATCCATTATCTTCTTGCTGACATCTTCTCCTTACAGCTTTGGACTTGTGAGTTCCTCAGGCTTCATGTCCCGGTGAACTCGGCAGCAAACCCTGTAGTCATTCCCAGTGCAGTCCGATGGTCCTGTGGGCTAAATGGGAAGAAGGCTGGGGGAAGGACATAGATTGCTTTCGGGTTTCACTCGACCGGCTGACCCCTAACCAGGTATCATTTTACTGTGTTCTGTTCACGGTTGTTTACTTGTTCACTACACTGCACTATTTCTGTTCATACTGATTACTGCACACTGATTATCATATCGTACTGTATTCAATGCTTACTATTCTCTACACTGTACTTGTATTTTGAATTGCTGCAGGTCCACTGGGATGTCTGGAGGGGAGTAGAGGATCGGGCCGGCGCAGACCTGATGCGCAACCGTGGCATTGCTGCGAGGTATATTTTGCTGGAGGGGTCCATTCGGACCTTTGTTGGATGCTTTCAACAACAAAGGTCATGACTGTGAAGACTGTTGGAACTTGCTGCCCGGCTATGGGATCCTCAATCCCGTGTCTTTCGGTTTGGTCTTGAAGAGTTATGCCCCATTGTGGAGGAGTTTGCTGCTATCCTGGACTTGGTTCTGCGGAGTCCTGTTGTTGTTTCCACTTTCTCCTTTTCGGCTCGGCAACGGGTGATGCAACTCTGTGGTCTGTCTAAGATGAAAGCTTATTTACTGACATCGGGTGACTGCTTTGACATTCCCTAGATCATTGACAGATTCCGTCCTACTTGTGACCTTAGCGACCTTGACTTTCAGCTGCGGCGTTGTTATGCTCTTTGCTTCTGTCTTCTTGCTCAATATCTTCTTGTTCCTTCTGACGGGCGAGTTAGCTGTGCCCTGGTAGACATTGCTGGCCAGATGTGGATGGAGAAGGATTTTGTGCCACTTGTCTTAGCCGAGATACTGCTGGGCCTAGATGCTATTCATCGTGGTGAAGCCACTACTTTTGCTGGCAGTCCTCTGCTTCTTCAGGTAAGCTCAAAACCTCTCTCTTTATCAAAGCTTTCTGCCAGGCCTTTCCCTTACTGATCTAATCTTTCACTACAGATCTGGCTGATGGAGAAAGTGAATCTTGTACAGAAGCCACCAACTGATAGGCACAGTGCTGCAGCTTTCCTCTATTGCCCCTATTATCATATATGTGACACTGAAGCGACCTGGCGGTAGTACCTTTCATCCTTGACTGGCCCAGATATTACTTGGCAGTGCCCCTGGTGGCGGATCCCTGCTATGACCCTGACTACGATGGATCATCCTGGTGTTTTGCTCGTTGGTCTGCATCAGACTACTTTCTATTATTCCCATAGGATCATGCGGTAGTTCGGTCGCAGTCAGATCACCCCTCAAAATATTCGAGGTCGTTTATCTTCATATATACTGCGGGCCTCATTTGTGGCATTGTATCAGGAGGCCTGGCCATCCCGCTCATTGATGGAGATGCAGGAGCTGCAATGTCCCGAGCTTTCTGCTGAGTACAAGACATGGCTAACACACGACAAGGAGAAGAAGGATAAAGAAGAGAGGAAATAGGCAGCGAAAAGGAGAAGGATTTGAGGCCTCCTGCTTTGTTTTTAAAAAAAATCATAGCTTTCATCTCCATTTTGTAGAGCTTGGGACTTGTGTGCCCTTCCTTTTATTTTTCAGAAACTTTGTAACTCTGACCAAAGTAACGAAAACTCCCACTTTATGTTTTAGACGGTTCAAATTTATCCAAAGTTTTTATTATCAAAATTTTAAAAATTAATTTACTTGATCTTGCTCAGATCTAAAGATGGTTAAAAACGAAGAAGATGGCCAGACTTTTTAAAAAAAGCTGCCTACGTATTCCAAAAAAATGGAATCAGGCCATAACGTAGTTCGGGCTCGATTTTCACTCGGGTATTTATACTCTCTATTTTGTGATGCCCTAACTTTTGCCAAGGTCGCCCTTTTGAATTTTCGGCCTTGCAGGTTGCTCTTACTTTTGCCCAAGTTGTCTTTTCGGTTTTCAACTCAACTAACTTTTATTTATTATTTTTTATTATTATTATATTTTTTTTATTTTTTACCTCAATGATAGTACTTTTTGAGCTGATCGAGGTTAACTGGAGTGAAGAACACATTGCCATCCAAATCCATAATAATAACTGCACCACCGGTTATGATGGTTTTGATGAGAAACAGTCCGGACCAGTTCGGCTTGAACTTGCCTCTCGGGTCAAAGATAGAAGCTCTGATTTCTTTAAGAACCAAATCTCCTTCTTTGAGTTCCCGGGTCTTGACCTTCTTATTAAACGCTCGAGCTATCCTCATCTGGTACCCTTGTACATGAAACAGGGCCTGTAATCTTCTTTCATCAAATAAGAGCAACTCTTCCATTTGGTTCCTCTGCCATTCTGCTTCTGAAATACTGGCCTCGGCAACTACTCTTAGTAAAGGGATTTCCACTTCAATGGGAAGTACAGCTTCCATCCCGTATACTAAAAAGTATGGTGTAGTTCCAGTTGAAGTTCCGATCAACGTTCGGTACCCCTAAAGTGCGAATGGTAGATGCTCCGGCCAATCCTTATGTGAGTTGATCATTTTTTGCAAGATTTTCTTAATGTTCTTGTTTGCTACCTCAACTGCTCCATTAGTCTGCGACCGATATAGTGAGGACTTGTGAGCTACTATCCGATATTCTTCAAAAAGATCCAAGACCTCTCCTTGAAAATGCGAGTCATTATCTGAGATAACCTCATGGGGAACTCCATACCGACAAATGATGTTTTGATTGATGAACTTAGCAACATGAGAGGCTTTCAATACCGAGTAGGAGGTTGCTTCCACTCATTTGGTAAAGTAGTCAATGGCCACTAAAATGAACTCGTGCCCATTCGACGCCTTTGGTGACTCTGACAATCACATCGATGCCCCATACGGAGAATGGCCATGGCGACGTCAGGTTGTACAGCTGAGATGGGGGAACATGTATAAGGTTTGCGTGAATCTGACACTTATGACACATCCCCATAAACTGTATACAGTCTATCTCCATTGTCATCCAAAAGTATCATTGTCGTAGAATTTTTTTGGCTAACATATTTCCACTCATGTGTGGTCCACAAACTCCCGTGCGGATTTCTTTCATTAATGCTTGGCCTTCTTCCATGCCGGCACACAATTTATTGACCCCAGAATGTCCTCGTTTGTATAGTCTACCATCGCAAATGACAAACTGTGCAGATAGTCATCGTATTGACCTATTGTCCTTCTTGCTGGTAAACTTGGGATATTCTCCTTTCTCCACGAAGTTCTGGATGTCAAAATACCATGGAAGTTCGCCGGTGCTTTCTTCGATTGCGATCGTCGTCTCGTATGCCTGCTTTTTTTTTGTTCGATTATCAAAGGCCTCATTTGGACCCCGAGTGGTACGTCAATCATGGATGCTAGGGCGGCCAGTGCATTAGCGAACTTGTTCTGCAGTCTCGGAACATGGGTAAAGATCACTGATTCAAAGCACAGTATCAGCTTCTCTAGTTCTTGTTGATAGAGACTCAAGGTTAAGTCCCTGACCTTCCATTCTCCTCTTGCTTGTGAAACCACCAGTGCTGAATCTCCAATGACTTCCAGTTTACTTGCCCCTAGTTCTAATGATGCCTCCAATCCAACTAAACATGTTTCATACTCAGCCTGATTGTTAGTGATTTCGAAATTGAGCTTCAGAGACAACGAAACATGTGATTCGCCAGGAGTGACAAGAAGGACTCCTATCTCATAGCCGTATTGATTGCATGCTCCATCAAAATATAGAGTCCACTTGTCATCCCCGACTGTCATCAGTTGTTCGTCAGAAAATTGAAACTTCGTGTCTTCATCTCCTTCAACTAGTTGATCGGCCATAAATTCTGCTACTACCCTATCCTTGACTGACTTCCGGGTGACGTATTGGAGATCGAATTCAGATAATAACAGCATCCATCGAGCCAACCTTCCTGTCAGTGCTGGCTTTTTAAATAGATACTTTAACGGGTCTATCCGGGAGATGATATTCACCGTGAAAAATAACATGTAGTGCCTCAATTTTTGGGAAGCCTAAACCAAGGCTCAGCATGTCTTCTCTAGTGGTGTGTATCGTATTTCTGATCATGTCATCTTTTTACTTAGGTAGTAGACAGCCTTTTCGATTCTAGTTTCACCTTCTTGTGCTAGCATATATCCCATTACTGAATCAGTTACTAACAAATAGAGGATCAGTAGCCTGTCAGGTTCGAGAGGAGCTAGAATAGGTGAATTTTGCAGATACTGTCGTACGGTATCAAAGGCGTCTTAGCATTTCTGATCCCATTTGAACTTGACTTCTTTTTTCAGTAAAAAGGAAGAGCAGCTCACAGGTAGTTGTTAGTTTTGCAATGAATCGGCTGATAAACTGTATTTTATCCAAAAAAACCCTAACTTCTCGCTCAATCCTCGAAGGAGGCATTTCTAAGATTGTCTTAATCTTTGAAGGATCAACTTTAATGCCTCGTTGCGTGATCATAAATTCGAGCATATTTTCGGCAGTAATTCCAAGGGCACACTTTTGTGGATTGAGCCGCATCTTGTATTTTTGGATCCTTTAAAAGAACTTTCGCAGTGTTGTTATGTGACCATCCCGATCCTTTAACTTGACTATCATATTGTCCACGTACACCTCGACCTCCTTATGTATCATGTCATGCAGAAAAGTAGTCGCAGCCCTCTGATAGGTTGCCCTTGCATTCTTCGAACCAAACGGTATTACACGATAACATTAGATGCTCCATGGTGTAGTGAAGGTCGTCTTTTCTCTGTCCTTTGGATCCATTTGAATCTGGTTGTATCCGGAGAAGCCATCCATGAATGACAACAGGACAGGTCCAACTGTACTGTCTACCAAGACATCAATGTGTGGTAGTGAAAAATAGTCTTTCGGGCTACCCTTGTTGAGATCCCAAAAATCCACATAGACTCGGATACGACCGTCCTTCTTAAGCATTGGAACAATGTTAGCTACCCATTGCGGATAGTCAGTTACCATGAGGAATCCTGCATTGATCTGTTTGGCAACTTCTTCTTTGATTTTTAGAGTCCACTCTTGCCGGATCCGTCTTAATTTTTGTTTGACCGGTTTAGCATCAAAGTATAGAGGGATATGGTGCTGGACAATGTCGGGATCAATTCCGAGCATATCCTCGTAAGACCATGCAAACACATCCTTGAATTCTTTTAATAACGTTATTAATTGCTCTTGTTCAATTAAGGATAAAGAATAACTAATTTGAACATTTTGCGGGTTATTTTCATCACCCAAATTTATTGACAAAATTTCTTTAATTGTTGGTTGGGCATGCATTTCTTCTACTCTTTTTATTAAAAATTTTATTTCTTCGGGAATATCTCCATCGAGTTCAAAATCGTCGAAAAGTGTATAAAATAAATTAAAGAAAACAGAGTAACCGAAAATTTCGTTCACTTCATTAAAATCAGAGGTTCTTCGGGAATATCCCTGTCGAATTCAAAATCGTTGAAAAGCATATGAAATAAATCAAACAAAACAGAGTAACCAAAAATTTCGTTCATTTCATTAAAATCATAGGGAATTACAAACTCGATAGCAAAAGCAGGGAGAGGTGCACCAACGGACGTGCCCT
>JAULJZ010099860.1:0-33404 GCA_032270985.1 Heliamphora pulchella | reverse complement strand
ATCTGATCCCTCGTCGTATAGGCAGCTGGTAGGGAGTTTGAATTATTTGACAATTACTCGGCTTGATATTTCTTATGCTGTATAGCAAGTTAGTCAGTTTATGCAGGCTCCTCACTATTCTCACTTGGCCGTTGTACAACGTATTCTTCGTTATATCAAGAGTACTTCTGGTCGCAGGTTATTTTTTCCTACTGGAACTTCTTTACAATTGATAGGTTTTAGTGATGCGGATTGGACTGGTTGTCCTGATACTCGTTGTTCAGTTACTGGTTTGTGCATATTTCTTAGTGATGCTCTTATTTCTTGGAAGAGTAAGAAGTAAGATCGAGTCTCTAAATCTTCAACAGAGTCTGTAAATCCTCAACAGAGTCTGAATATCGTGCTATGTCATCCGCATGCTCTGAGATTGTTTGGCTTCGGGGTCTGTTGGGTGAACTTGGTGTTCTTCAGCTTACTCCTACTCCCCTTTCATGCTGATAACACCAGTGCTATTCAAATTGCTGCAAATCTTGTCTTTCATGGGCGCACAAAGCACATTGAAGTTGATTGCCATTCTATTCATGAAGCACTTGACCAACATGTGATTACTCTCCCTTACATTTCCATGGAGTTCCAAACGGCTGCTGTGTTCACCAAGACTCTATCTCGTTACCGACATCAATTCATAGTTGACAAATTGATGCTTCGTGATCCACCAGCATCAATTTGAGGGGGGATGTCAACTGTAATATCTTACTATAATATTATTGTAATTATTGATTTATGGAGATTGATTGATAGGAGTGATTATAGGCTTATTTAGGGAGATTGATTGTATTGTAATTATGGTATAAAGTAATTGTACGCTGATTTAGAGAGATTGATTAATAGGAGTAATTATAGGCTGATTTAAGGAGATTGATTGTATTATAATTATGGTACAAAGTGATTTTGGGCTGATTTAGGGATATAGGAGTGATTGTAGGCTGAAATTATGATAATACTTTCATATTTAACAAGAAGAAATCCTTCATTGAGAGGCATTCAGACCATTTGACAGATGCAAGGCAATTATATTATGCTAAGAAGTCAAGATTTCTGTAGAAAAAAGATATACCTTGTACACCCGAAATTGCTTGAGTTCTTCTTTGTCCTGGATGGAAATAACTATTTTAGCTCTTTCACAAGGAGGTCCGGATGGCTGATCAGCTGCACTCTCTACTGTAGGTTGCATAGAAGAGTTAAAGTCTCTTTTCACTGATTGTTCTACAGAACGCAGTACTTCTTCGGCCGCTTTAGCAAATGATGCCAGCTCCTGCTTCTTTAACCTGCACACAAGGAACACAGTTATAGAATAGAGAGAAACCCAAACATACATAACCTATGACACAATAACATATTAAGAGGCGTCAATATCGAAAAATATCGATACAGCCAATAGCCGGAGATTAAATGCATGCTACAGCCTGTAACTCAAAAACCATATTTGTCTTCCTAAGTGAACATTACACAGGCGAACACTCCCTCTCTCTCGCGCGCAAATAGGAACAAATGAAGGAAGAATTCATGCTAGCATGAACAACTACAACGAGGATGAAGTAAATACAGAATGACACAAATAAAAAGGATATGTCACATTTCAAAATAATGGATATTTTGATATATCTCAATTTTGTCAAAAAATGTAATATTTAAGTGGAATATTGGGAAACTCTTTTAAAGTCATTAATTGCAGTTTTGCACATAATTTTAGATTTGGTAGTATGGCATAAGGCACAACAAGAACAAACAATGCTCACTTCATGAAGAGACATGTATAAGGGTCCAAGAAAATATGCATGGCCAATTCTGGAACATTTAAACCATTGTGGATGGTTGGATGAAGTGAGACGTTTAGGATGATAGCAAGCACTGAGATGACAAGTGATCGACTGGAGGTGGAAATTGAAGTACAAAAAAGAAGCTTTAAGCTTTGAGGGTAAAAAAGACAAGTGAAGAAGAAGAAGAAGAAGAAGAAGAAGAAGAGGGAAAAGAAAAAGTGAATAGGTTTTTTTAGGGATCTAATATGTCCCATTTTCCTATAAGAATTTATATTAAGATAAACGAAAACTAAATTAAAAGAATACCATTCAGACAAAAATAAGAGCACAAAATAACTTTAACTACTCTAACACTCCGCCTCAAGCTGGAACATATAGATCACACATGCCTAGCATGACAAATGCTGAAAAGAGAAAGCAGTACAGGTTTTGTGAAAATATAGCACAATTATCTTTCGAGTGGACATCCTGAGTGATAATTTACTTCCTCAATAACAAATCACGAATGAACTGATAATCAACATACATATACTTCGTTCACTCGTGAAAGACTGGATTTTTAGCAATGAAAATAGTGGCTTGATTATCACAAAACATTTGCATCAAAAAAGAAACACGAACGCCAATGTCCAAAAAAAGAGAGCGAACTGATAACAATTCAGATGTAATATAAACATAGCATGATACTCAACTTCATCACTAAAACGGAGAACGATAGCAAATTCTTTACTATGCCAGGTAACAAGGTTATCTCCAACAAAGGTGCAATGGCCAAAAGTAGACCATCGATCAGAGTGAATGCCAACAAAATCTACATTATTAAATCCAACTACAGACAAAGTACAAGAAGGCCGATGGAGCAAACCTCGATCGGGTCCACTCTTCAAATATTTTATAGTCCGACAAACATCATCAATGAGAGACCAATGTGGAACATGCATAAACTGACTAACCACAACAATCGCATAGGTAATGCAGGGCGAATAACTATGAGATAAATTAATTTGCCAACAAGACAACGATAACGCCGAATATTGAAAAGAGATCTCCCAAATCAGCATAAGCTTAACCGTTAAGTCCGTAGGAGTATCAATAGGTCGAGCACCAAGAAGGCCAATCTTAAATAAAAGATCAAGAACATATTTCCGTTGAAAGAGAAAAATGCCGTGAGAAGAGCAAGCAATTTCAATCCCAAGAAAATAGTGAAGGACACCCAAGTCCCTAGCGTGAAAAGTTTGACATAAGTGCCGCTTTAAAACAACAATACCACTAGAGTCATTGCCAAAAATAATGATATCATCAACAAATATGATCAAGATAATGGTGTCACTAGAGGAGTGACTAAAAAAACATAATGGTTTATGGAGGAATTCCGAAAGTCACAGTCAAGCACAATATAGCTAAAGCGGTCAAGCTAAGAACGAAGAGACTGCTTACAAACCATATAATCTTATGTTTTCACTAAAAATAATTAAGTCATACGACAGTAATCATTAACAAATATAACAAAATAGAAATATCCATATTAATACTAAGAGTTTGAGAAGCACCCCAAATATCAATATGGATTACAACAAAGGACTAAGACTGACGACTATGACTACAATAAGGAAAAGAGTTACGGTGATGTTATCTAACTAACAAGCTTCACACTCTAAATTAGGCAAAGAACCCAAAGTAGGAATAGCTAACTTATGTTTGGCCAAAAATGGGTGATCCTGCCGAAAATACCACTGAAGAGGAGTAATAGAAGCACTTAAGGAAGATGATGTTTTGGGAGATGCATGATCAATATCCAAAAAGTAGAGACCATCTTTCACATGTCCTGAACCACTCATTTTCCTAGTCTACAGATCCTGAAAATGCAGGTAAAAGAAAATGTTATAGAGCAATTTTAAACTTTAGTCAATTGATTAATAGAAAGAAAATTTAAGGAAAAATCTAGAACATAGAGACTAGAGATAAAGTGAGGGATTGGTTGGGACGATGAGCACTTTTTCCATGGACGGAGTGAGAGGAACTATCAAATAAAATAATATTATTCTCAATAGGAGTAAAATAAAATAAAATATGGATTACCAGACATGTGAGAACTAGCTCCAAGAATCTATAATCCATGAAGGAGATAAAAGAGCAGCACATGCAAGATTACCTAAATCAGCTAAAATAGCAATAGAAGTGGAAGAAGGGTAAGCAGTACGCAATACTTAAACAAGATCACTAAGTTGAGCGCGAGTCAATCATGAGAACTAGAACTAGGGGCTGCCTGACTAGGAGCAAATTATGCCGGGGGGGAATCTACAGAGTATTATCAATAATCTATGAACATAACTTAGCTTCCCACACTTCTATCAACAATAGAATTCAGTATGATTAGTACCCTCACAATAATCACATTTATTGTTTACCCTGGCTACCTGTTTGACCACTACTATGAGATTCCTCACAAGAACTAGACCACCACAACACGTGGGCCATTACAACCACCAGTGAAAACTAAAGCAAAGGGCTTCAAAATACAAGGAGAGCGGGACATACTGGATCATTGTACCAAAGATGAGCACAAAAGGCGAGAATAAGCAGTTGCTGCAGTAGACAAGGTCCCATTGGCAAGAATTTGATCTTTGAATCCACATAGCTCAGGGTCCAAACCAAAAGGCAAGGAAGCCGCGATCATAAAGTCTTCCCAGTGGCAATGTGCGAGATCAGTAGTGAAAGGTCTTAACTGCAACAATTGGTCCCAAAAATTCTTTAAAACACTGTAATACTCAAGTAAGGGCTTCTTGACCTGCTTTGTGGTGAAAATTTACTCATAAATATCATAAAAAAGAGATATTACATTGATGTGAGAAAGAGTAAACAACAAAATTCCAACCATTCTTAAAAGTGTCACAAAATTCAACACTTGCGACAATACTGGGCTCCATATTATACCACAGCCATCCCCTAAAAATAAAATCCACACCCATCCAATCTTTGTATTTTAAATTTGTCATAGGCAAAGGATCATCAGTTATGCACTTCAATTTACGCTTCCCACCCAAAAAGATTTGAACGCATGTGCCCAAGCTTGATAACTCAATCCATTTAACTTTACAGATGTAATTGATACGGTCATATCATCATCCTAAAGTAAGGAGGCTTAGACTTTAGCCATTATATTTCAAAACAGAAGAGATCAAGCCACTAGATGAAGGAAACAAAGGTACCCAGTCTAATATGAAGCAAAAAAAGAAGCCTAGAGTCTAGAAGATCCACAAGAAGCAAGAACACGAGAATAACCAAACAACTCTGATGTAACCATCAACCAGCCGAAAATAACCAACTCCGATGCAATTTAAATCTATCAAATCAATGGAAAGAAAACATGGCAAAAGTATTTTCAGTCCATATGGAGAAGACCTGAGGCCTTAATTTGAAACCAAAAATCGAAATCCACAAACTAGAAAGAAAAACAATTGTGATATGCCGAAAAAATTGATACCAACAATGACGAAAAAAATCGATCAAATCATGCAAATTGACACTTCTACTAGTAGTTTCGGTCCATATAGATCGCATCTGAAGCCTCAATTTAAACAAAGATCCAAAATCCACAAATCTAAAAAAATTCCAAAAAACTTCAAAAATACCAAACTCACATTAGATGGCCCCCAAAATTGTGGAAAAATTGACATAATGATTAAAAGAATCAGTTGATCAAGATCCGAAGAGCACATTTTCTTTAACGTCAACATGACGTTAGCGTTGGAATGCTGACGTTAGAAATTCTAATAGCCTCCGAATGATCTCTTGACACTAATACCAAGTTGAAGTACAAAAATGAAGTTTTTAGGGTTAGAAAGAAGAAGAGGAGGAGAAAAAAAGTATAGGTTTTTTTACGGTTGTAATCTGCCCCTTTTACCTTTGAGAATTTATATTAAGATAAAAAAAGTCTAAATTACAAGATTACCGAAAAAATAAGAGAACATAATTTAACTACACTAACAGTGGAGAAGGTAAAAGAAGATGTAGTCTTAAACAGAGAGAGAGAGAGAGAGAGAGGCGTAGTAAAGAACTTTAGAACTTGGTGCATCTTGCATGCATGGAGAGGATCTCATTATGTAGGATTAGAACTAGTGGGTTTCTATAATCCAAATGCTTCACGAAAACCCACTTTGCCCTAAATCAGGCTAGAATGGCTGTATAATAGGACTATTGATAGATGTGTTAGGATTTGGAGCGAGGCTATAGAATTTAGATATGTATAACGTTTGGGGATTCGCATATCTTGTATAGTTTAGCGGGTTTATGCAGAAGTGTAAATCTCTTCAAGGGAGCAAATGGAAAGGCAATTTGTTAAACTTCTAAGTCTTAACTGTAGCCTTTAAATCACACTTCCTTTGAAAATCCAAAGCGGAGTCATGGGTAGCCCAGGTGTTCCATGATCAAGGCATCAACTCTAAGGGAGCTCCAAAGCTCTATGCTTGACCTCAACTGGCCAAAAAGGTTCAATACCATTGTGTAACGGGACATTATGTATCAGCTTCATCCCTCTTATTACTATGAGTACTACATGAACTCTTCAATTCTCTGTGTCCCAGTGTTGATGTCTACTAGACATGACACGGATAAAGGTATAAGGTTTATTTGACACCATTACCCATATTAGACACTTGGATCCTCTAATTTTAACTAGGGGTGGGCATCGTATAGTGTCATTAGAAACCTCTCAGCACTAACACGACCTGTTTAACTGAATGTGTTCTTACACGACCTGCTTATAAGTGGGTCAACTTGTATAAGACACCTCAATCACAAATAGAAGAAACCTATTAAATATGCCACGATTTAAACCTATTTACAACATGTTGGTCTTTAACCTGTTTAATAACCTGTTGACTTTGAACCTATTTAATAACATTTTCATACTTTCAATTTCGTACATGTGATACTTTTTGGAGTTCTTGATTCGTGGATTCACAATGCTTTTCCAGCAAACCATCTGGAGGCTTTCTGCATATTGATTGAAGTTTTTATTTATTTATCATAATTTATGTGATTTTGTGGTAGAAACATGTAGAAAATTGAAAGTGCGAACCTGTTATTAAGCAGGTTATTAAACAGGTTCAAAGTCAACAGGGTACTGAATAGGTTAAAGACTAAGAAGTTGAAAATAGGTTAAAATCATGACCTATATAGGTTGACCCACTTACAAATAGGCCGGGTTAGTGTTAGGGTAAGCAACACATTTAGTTAAACGGGTTGTGTTAGTGTTGAGAGGTTTCTAACCCGAAACCGATATAACACAACACGAACAGAACACGACACCATGGCCACCCCTAGTTGGAGTATTGACCTGAAAAAATGGAACCTGTTTTATTACGGGCCTGTCGTAAAAAAATCCTGACTTTTTTCTTCTTTTTTTGGCAATTGAAAAGTACATTTGTCATTTTATTATTTGTATATGTTATGTAAATATGAAATAGGTCATTGAAGTAAAAGTTAACTCCTAGAGATTTATGAAAATGCACAGCAGAGACTTTTATTTTTATTGGTTTTACTTCCCGTCTCTGTTGATAGCTGCCTGATCTAAAATGATTATTTTCCCCTTTTCCCTTTCAGCACTTTTATTCTCATGTAATATACCTCTAGGCATCCAAAATGCATACAAAATGAGAGAGTTACAAGATTTGAAGCACCAATCTACATATTTAAAACTTGAGTATCTTCATATAGAATGCGAGATTTCCAAAGAAAGACTATTTATTTCAAATTGTTATTATTTTACAAGTCTGGCATTGTAGATTTGTGACCATTAGATGTTCTTCGTGGTAGACTAGACTTGATCAGCAGATGTCCTTTGTTATTATTTTTCAAGTCTGGTCGTTGTAGATTTGTGACCATTAGCTTAGATGTTCTGCGTTATAGATTAGACTTGATCAACAAATGTTGGAAATCTACTTCTCTTATACTCACTCTTCAAATAAAGTGAATATTAAAAGCATTATGATTTATGATAGTGCTTGATAGAGTATATTTCGTATATTCAATTATTTTGGAGACTTAAAGCATCATAACACATGAAATCAATTATTATTGATAAAAATATACAATACTCTCTTCAACCTAACTTAAAAATTGTGATAAGTTAGTACATATATTTAATCATGTCAATAAATTAAAAATACCAAACCAAATCAAACCAAACTAAGTGATGCACGGAAGCATATCAGCTAGAAAGACACTAGCACCAAAATCCACAAACCTGCTCTAATTAGAGTTACTCTATCTAATATCAAACACAAATAAGAGAAAACTTTTAGAAATTTCTTATTAATCAAAAGCTAATTTATCTTAAGTCGTACATCACATATTCATAGTCCACGAAAACCTACCCGTACTAGAAAATAAAAAAGAAAGGCAACAGATTCGTGGAATTTGATGTGAGTTATTTTGTGTATGTTGCTTTTACTAAAGATCGATATTCAGCTGGGGAGTATAACAAGCTAGCAGCAATAAAAATTGGTCCTGTCAAGATCATTCCAATAATTTATCCAATGCCTATCGCCTACCGCTTCCGAGTCATATTCATAACTCGGATGTTTTTAACGTGAAGCATTTGATTTCATATCGTGGAGATAGCACTTCCGATGAGGATGCGAATTCAATGGCGAATTCTTTCAAAGCTGGGGAGGATGACGTGGAGCTACCGCTTTTCGTTCATGAGGGCCTATGACCACCGAAAGGCCTAACAGTAATAGTAAAGTTGCGACTCAACAGTGACGAATTGGCCTCAAAAGGCCCACATTCAATCAAAAACGGACGAACGAAAAATACTCATTACTACGCCACGACTGATGATAGATTTCGGCCAAATTCCTTCGTTTGGGCTTTGGAAACACCAAATTTGCAGAAAGGAGAAAAGGAGTCATGGTAAATGACCTTAATTCTAGACATTAGAAGTCTGGGTTGAAGATCAATTTGTCAGAGTTTCAGGGAGGTCTGACGCCAAAATAGTTCCTAGATTGGATTAGTACTGTCGAAGAAATTTTGGATTTCAAAAAGGTTCCCAGGGCCAAACGGATTCCTTTAGTGGCTACAAAATCTCGAAGCAAGGCTGCAACACAAGAAGTTAAACTCACCCGAGTTAGTCAGGGGAAAGAGAAGATTGATTCATTGGAGAAGCTAAAGAAGTCATATGCGTGTTGCTTTTCTGCCCCATAATAATGCAAGGTTAATGTACCAACGAGTGCAGAACCTGCAACAAGGCTCACATTCTATTAATGATCATACGATTGAGTTTTTTTCCAACTAATTGCTAGAAACAACCCTTTAGAAACAGACAAACAGTTGGTATCAGGTTATAGTGGGGGCATACGACAGCAGTTTCAAGTTATACTGAATCTATTTGGAAATCTGTCCAGTACGCTCATCAGAAGACTCTACAGTTAGAGAAATAGTTCAGTCGCAAATCTACAGGAGTAAACTAAGGTAGTTTAACTCATGCAGGAGTGAATCTAGTTCCGACCAACATGTAACCTACGGCCAGATCAACCACAGCACCGCAGGTTACTAGGGCATCCCTTTCTAGGTTTAAGTGCTTCAAGTGTGGCGAACCAGGTTATCGCGCAGTAGATTACAAGAAAGGTGAACAACTTGGGAAGGCCTTATTCATGAAGACAGGTGAGTCTGCAGAAGATCAACCACGACAGACTTACCAATACAAGGCCGTAGGGCTTGATTCATCACCAGCGTGAATGTTCTTGGCGCGTTGGATAATCCAAAAGGTATAACCAACCACTCGTATAGTCTCTCCCTAGTTTTAAAGGTAATCTTCCACTCATCACCATGTCTAATATGGATTTGGTGGTAGCCGCTCTTCAAATCCATCTTTATGAACACTTGTGCTCCAGCCAACTAGTCTAACACATCATCCAATCTAAGAATTGGAAATCTATATTTTACCATTATTTTGTTGATTGCCTTGTTGTCCACACACATCCACCACGAACCATCTTTTTTTTAAGTAAGCAACGCTAGTGTTGCACAGGGACTTAAACTCTCTCTCATAAAACCTTTGGCTAGTAGTTCCTTCACCTGTCTTCTTAACTCCTCATGCTTCTTCGGACTCATTCGATAATGAGCTCTATTAGGCAGGTTCGAACTAGGCATCAGATCAATTTGGTGTTGAATATCTCGTAGTGCAGGTAACCCACTAGGAAGCTCATTTGGGAACACATCACCGAACTCAGTCAACAGAGGTGTGACCAACTCGGGAACAGATTCAGAAACCTCGAACCTTTCCTTGCCAATCAACACAAATACCAGTTTTGTCTCTGCCAATTCTTCCTCGAACTTTGCCTTCAATAGGAAATTTGTTCCCTCCACCGCTTGTGGTTTGCATACAGCCTCTGTGGTAGGTAAGAGTACAATCTTCGTGTCACCAAACAAAAAAATGTAGCCAACCAACTTTGACCATATGGGTTACATCATTTGCAATCTCTCCATCTTTGTTGATAATCGAACCTAAATAATGAAAATATTCTCTTAGGTATCACTTGATTTTGAATCTTTACTTTTTTTTTTTTACTATTAACACTCTTATTACTGTTAAAATTATCTTCCATATATTCAGTTTTGTTCCTCCTTACTTGAAACCCTTTTAACTCCAAAGCTACTCTCTACATTTCTAAATTAGCGTTAGTCCACTCCTAGTCTTATCCACTAAGACAATATCATCTGCAAGCATCATACACCATGGGACGTCATCCTAAATATATCTAGTTAGTTCATCAATAACTGAAGTAAAAAGATAAGAACTCAAAACCGATACTTGATGTAATCCTACCGTAATCGAAAATTCACTTGTTTTTCTTGCAGGTAATCTAATTGTTATAGCAACTCTATCATACATGGCTCTTACCACATCAATGTACCTCTTTATCACTCATTTTCTTTTCAACCCCCACCATATGATATCTCTAAGCACTCATTATAGGCTTCTTTTAAGTTTATTAAACTATATGAAGATCTCTCTTCTTTTCTCTATACTTCTATGTTAATCTCTTCAGTACATGGATTGCTTCTATAGTTGATCTACCAGGCATAAAACCAAACTGATTCTCTGACCTTGTTTTTGTTAACCTTAGACGGTGTTCAATAACTCGTTCTTATAGCTTCACCATATACTCATCAACTTAATACCTCTCTAGTTGTTATAATTTTAAATATCTCCTTTGTTTTTTTATATAAGTACCAGAATACTCTTACCACACCTCCACATAGATATCATCGGGTCATAAAACCTTAGCTGGTTTCATTCTCTTCACTACAGTTTCTACTTCAAACTTTCTTATTCTGCAATAAAACTTATATTCTTTGGTGTCATCCAATATCAAATTCCTCTCCTCTGGATCTTTCTACATATTTTTTGTTTAATAATTTTTCAGAATAGGTTTTTCATCTTTCTTTAATCTCTTCTTCATTTTTCACTAACGCCCTGACAAAATACCGAAACAACTTAAAAATTGAAAACCATCATGGCCACATTCATTACATAATACCGAAACAACGTCGCTATCATTACCATTACTATAGCCGCAATTGTCACTTAAAAACCTTGCGTGACCTAGGCTAGCATTGGTAAAATCATGGTGCCCTTTTGGAGACAAGGTACGTGAACCAAAGGAGACTGCTTGAAATGAGTCAATCGACATAGACTGCATATAAGATCCAATGTTTAGCCAAGAAACTATCATAAAGGAACCACACTCAGGTGGAAAGAGAGTATGCCTTAGTCTTGAAGGGACAATGATAGGACAACACACCACTCGGATGGGAAAACCATCTAATAGAGCAATGGATACACTTGAATGAGGAATCCATCCAATAGAGCCATGAAGACACTGACCGTGTTAATCCTGAGTGGAAAAGACAACTGCTAAACTAAAGAATTCAAGATAGTGGTACGGGCAGAATATGGCATGCCTTTGTCCTTGACGCATAGGCAAGGGCAACACAAACGTTTGCCTCTATTGGCATAACTCAATCCACAGGGAACATGTGGAGATGTTACGATCCAAGATCACCTCACAAGGGTGAATTAAGGCACTATACTCATAAGAGATGTCACGGTATAGATATATCTCCATCAATCCACATCAAGACCACAAATCATTTCAATAAATACTACAGCGTATAATTGAACACTAGATTTTATATTTGAAAATTCTTTGTTACCAAACTTAAATTAAATAGGAACTTTCTGGCTTCCTGTGTATCCCTCATACTCCATTCACAAACTCTAAATAGTAACAATAGTGCATGCAGATGCATTGATTACAGTTACCTATTCACATTGAACCTGTTCAAGCTCGTTAAAGCTCCTTAAAGCCTACAAACTAATCCTGTGATGATTTTGGATTTCAGCAGAAATAAGAATACAAGTCTCTTTGAAATCTCTACCAACTAACAATTTTCATTTTCATTTCCATTTTAGTTTTTTGAAAGAATACACACAATACATAGAGCTAAATATATACAATGTACAATTAATCCCTGTTCTAAACTATAGGAAACCAGAACTGAAAGATCGAGATAAAAGGTTACATAGAACACGACGGACAGAATTAATTCAACAACTTGTGCAGAAGAATTGAAACAGCATAGTAGTATTTGGTCCAATGGAATGAATTTCTACAAGAATAGAATGAAAATTCCTTGGCATCTGCACTGGAATTCCATTAAATTCAAGAATAATAATTATTTTTGGCTTTGCCATTTTCATCAATTTTTTTTGACTAACCAAACATTAGAATCAATATTTTGACAGAACCGTCATTTCCACTGAAATTTGAATAAACCAAACATAGCCTATGAGTTAATTACGTAGGCATTAGGCACCAACAATAGTATACCTCAACTCCTTTATAGTTGAATCCTCAACAAACTTCCGGGGATCATTTGAAACCTTGGGAGGAGGAGGTAGCCAGTCATCCTCTTCCTTGTCTTCGCAGTCACTAACCTCTATGGATTTTGCATTCTTGTCTCCTTTCTCAACCTTGTCTACTTTCACAACCTAACTCAAATTAATAGCATACACTCAATCAATCCCAATCAAAGATTTCACATTCAACAATGCCACATTATCCAAATCCAATGGCAATATTAAGATCAAAGTAATAAATATAATAGCAAAGAGCTTCACTGCAGTATCAGAAAGCTTCCATCTTTTGGGAGACACAACCGGGGAGGAATCTGAACAATCATCTGCCAATTCAACAACAAAATTTTGAGATATACGTGCGTGTGTGTATACACATATGCCAATATATATTAGAATATGCATATGCAGAGAGGGAGAAAGTGAGAGAGAGCTGACCGTCGAGGCAGACAATGTCGAAGGGCTGCACACGGCTGTAATCGAAAAGCGGTTCGAGTTCTTCTGTCGATTCGGCCTGCAAATATGGAAATCGAAAGTGACATTCAGAAACCCTAGAGAAAGTGCTATTGAAGATAAAAAGGGGCTAAGAATTGGAGATCTTGAGGTGGCGCACCATAATCGATCTCTGCAATTCCTCTCTCTCTCTCTCTCTCTCTCTCTCTCTCTCTGCGACGGTGTTGGTAGATTATATTGTCCCGCCGAAGCAAGAGCAGTTTAGAGGCTCCTTTACCAATATCAGTTAATTTTCGAACTTAAAATAATAAAATAAAAATTTTTAAACTTTATTTTCATCGAACTTGAAGAATGAAATTAAAATTTTTAAACTTTATTTTTAACTTATATAAAAGTATGTTTAACAAATATGATTTACTAAAAAACAATTTTTCTAAACATGTTTTAACTTTAGCCTCCACACATGTTATAGGATGGCAAAATAATGACATAAAAATATTTTTAAAAAAAACGCATTCTGTTTTAATACGTAAAACGTTAGTAAAAACGTTTTTAATTCGTTTCACACAAAACGTGTATCTTAAACACGCGTTTAGAGTTTATACAAAAAAACGTATTTAACAAACACACTTTGTTAAACACACTTTTCATTTAAATCTTCTTGAACACTATATTTTTATCAATCGATTATAGTTGTGTTGAAAGTGTTTTTTATAAAAACGTTTTTAGTTTAAATTCTCTTATATTGAAAGTGTTTTTTGTAAAAACACTCGTGCTTGGTAACAACGCTTACCTCATAAGTTCATACCATTTTATTTTTTAATCGTTTTAAGGAGAGAGAGGGAATTTTTGTCCTAGTATAAAGCTATCTGAATTGTTTATATGCATAAATTAAAATGTTAAGTTTGAGTAATTATTTATATTTTTTATATAAAAAACTTGTCATAAATAAGTAAAAACTTATAAAAATGAAAATGCAGTAGCTAAAAAGTATACGTGCAAAGATTAACGAGATTTTGAAATAAATTAAACAAAATAAGATGTATAGAAAAAGAGTGAATGGTTATGTAACTATTTTGTTTGTAATATTTTATTATTTAAAGTTATTTTAAATTAAATAAACAAAAATTTTGTTGAGTGAATTTTAAGGGTAACTTAAAGCAAAAACAAATAAGACAAAATTATGGCTAAAGTGACTTTTAAGCTAAAAGACACTATGGCAACAAACTAAGAAACTTTAAGTAAAAAAAAAGTTATTATAGTTTTAAAATTTTATTATATAATTTTATATTTAATATAGAGCTTGTTTGATAGATATCAACGAGAAGGTTTTAAAAATACAATTTTTATGAAAAATAAATATGTATAATAAAAATTATGATATTTTTAAAAACATATAAAAATATTTGTGGTTAATAAGCAAAGAGAAAAAAAAGCTAAAAGCTAATAAGTAAAAAAAATAAAAGGTTGATATTGAGAAATAAGGCTTTAAGTCTAGCTTAAAATTGAAAGCCAAATGAGGCCATATTTAATTAAGTGAAAGGACTTGGCCAACAAAGTAGCGCCAATTAATTATTTCAATTGCATTTTAGAAATTAGAGAATGTTTGACATACCTAAAATTATAAACTTATAAATTATAATTAAAAAATATGATCGTAATTTTAATCAACAAAATATTACAAATGTTTACTATAGTTGTAAATTAACTCATAGATTTAAACTTTTGTTTGTTGATTTAAAATCGAAGTTAGAAACAAAAAGTTATGGTCACACTTGTTTAGATTTTTTTATTTTTTTGTTAAAAATAAATTAAAGCTAAAAAATATAATTTGTTGTATTGAAAGCGTTTAGTTGTTGTACTAAAAGCGGTTTTACTAAACATACTTTATTATTTAATTATTTCAGCCACCTCAAGTTTGGAAAGTTAATTTCGAAATCGTTTAACGGTAAATCCATCGATCGTTCGGTTTAGAGTTATACATGAATGCTTAAGAATATAAATTTATCTTTCCAACGCATCAAATAATATTAAAAATGGAGGTCTGTATTGATCATGGTGAACTCACAAAGTTGGCTGCTCGCTATGGTTATTTATTCTTGTAATTTTATATGTATATTTGTTCTAACTACTACATGATTATCCAATGGATTAATAGTATCTTCAAATTTAAATTCCAACAAAAAATGTAACAACACACACATGAGCAACAATATAAACACAATTTAGAAGGACCAGTCACACATATCATATCAATGCATCGCTTGAATTATTAGTACGACACATAGTACAACACACACTTCAATGATCGAATACAAATATTCGGTTCATACATGAATTAAACTTTCGAACTAATCCATACTAGAATACACCCACACATCATGTGCTTCCATCATCATCCGACATTTCAATATCCGATTGATAGGTAGCATCCATGCTCTAATTGTGGTATAATGACACGTCGTGTAGTAAACTTTCTTCTGCTCGCTCCCTCGATGTTTGTTTACAATTGAACACGTGTAACCGCATTTGCATGTGATTAACTTATTCGCGAAAACGATACAAAGCCATCTGTAATTGTTCACTAGTATCGGTGGGCATGTTCTTCCCTAGTTGTCGTGGGATTTGAACACCAGCTGCTCAACAGTCATGCACTAGGACCTCCGACCCAGCTATGACCCATAGCAACGAAGAGGTCGCGCAATGTATATGTTAACACCATGTTCATATATGTTGAATTGGTAAGATAGGCTAGAAGTGTATGTATTTCAATCATAATGGTTGCTATTTATAGGAAACTTTAGCGGGGAGTGACCAGAGAACAGATTGCTAGCTTTTCCACATTGTTTGTAGTCCTGACAATTGTCATTGAATAGTCATGCCTATTGTTCTGCACCTTATTGACCACTCACATCAATATCAAGATGACTGAGTAGTTATATTTGTTAGGGAGCCATCTAATCTAACATTTGACAGTACGAGAATCCCACCTACTTTGATGAAGAGTTATGTCAATAGGTAACTTTACTAGGACATTAATATTATCTTGATTTTCAACAAGATCAAATTTTTCAATATCTAGATTTTTAATATTCTCTTTATATAATTTGTTGCATTTGTTTTCTTGTATCAAATGACATTACAAATATATAACGCAATGTAATGATCCTTTTCGTCAGATTAAATAGTATTATATAATCAAGAATCACAAATGAGGAGGCTATTACAAGCACACACTGTTATTACAAGTATTAGGTTCAATTAGTACAATCGGTTGCATGTCATATCCATATCAACCTATCGTGGCCTGTTGGGGCATGTCTGCCTGTCGTGCCTTGTTTGTTGACAAATACCATAATGATTCGTCATTTATTGTCTTGATATGTCCATCTCATTATGAATACGGCTATTCTGCGAACGCCCTAGCTTTGTAGGCCTTATACGGTTGGGGTTTATGATGAGCAATGGGAAGTTTGGTGTCTGCCAATAATTTTCGTATGACAATAGTTGTAACTTTGTTTGCCAAACTTGTAAGTATGTTGATATTGAATACTCGGGTGCAATCAGAAAGAAATGATCTATACCTAGGTCAGCAATAACAGCAAACATGTGCAAGCAAGGGTAGTGGTAAATCTCATATTTACCGCAATCACACGTTCTGTTATCTATCTAAACTACGTGGTGGTTTCGATCTCTTCTTTAGTTAACCACTGTCACTACCTCGTATAACCCTTAACTCCTGTTAGTTTACGACAATCGACATATAAATTATATTATTATAACTTCATATGTATCCAACAAGTAAAAAGAAATATGATTTACCTGTTAAATGATACCAACTCATGCTGATTTGCCATGTGTTGGTTGTGAAAGATCTTTCTTGCACATCACCCGGTTATATTTTATTATTCGTATAGTCATTCTCAACACTACTATTCCTTCTATCCAAATACTTAACCAGGTGATGGAAACTTGTCTCCACATAAGCAGTGATGGACATATTTCAAACTCCTGTCAATACGTCATTGAAAGCCTCGGCATGATTCATGGTTGTCACCCCCCAACGAGGGCCACTATCATGGGAAAGAGTCTATTTTACGGGTTTATACGGCTCAACCAGTTAAAAGATAGCTCGGTCAACCTTTTGATCTCCTCCATCATACTGTTGAACTTCCGCACTTGATGTTCCGTGGTAGCGGCCCAAACCAACGATTTCAATGCCTGGTTCTTTAACTTCGCGCTGAAGTTACTTTGTATGTGCGGTATAGAGTACCTGTGATACCCTACTGATCTAATAGTTGGGCTCTCCCAGCACTGAGCAATAACAGTTTTTATGGCACTGTGGTGATCGGAAATTAAGCATAGCCCCTCCTTATTGGGAACAATATGTTTCCTCAGGTTCTTAATAAATTAGGACCAACTCTCAGTGGTCTCCTCATCTACAACAGAGAAGGCCAGCAAGAAAAGCTTGTGCTCTAAAGTAACTCCGATCGTGATAACCATTTTTTCAGTGTACTTGCCATAAAAATGGGTGCCATCTATACATATGAAAGGTGGGCGGTGCCTGAACCCAATAATGGACTGCTTGAATGCTTACAATGCATAGTTCAATGATGCCAGGTTGGCGTTCGATGGGTAGATTAGATTCCATTCCACGACAGTGCCAGGATTAAATGTCTGCAACGCGTTCGTGTATTTCGACAAGTTACTGTAGGACTCTTCCCAGTTCCTGAACACCATCTCGATTGCTTTCATCCTTGCCAACCATGCCTTCTTGTATGATATTTAGTACTTGTGGATGGAGTTAACAGTTATCATTATAGTTGCTAGGGCTATCTCTGGATTTTTCTACAGAAGTGTAATAAATTTTTAAATGGTTAAAGAGTTGAAGTATGACGAACAATACAAATCATATGCTAATCTATTAATCTTACTGCAATGTCAACTGTGATGGATGTAGCAATAAAATGCAGTCTAGGTTACGGTGGTCCCTATTTATCTTCCCGTACATGTAATGATAATTCTCAGCATATTGAGTTATCTCAAAGAACCCATGAGTACTCTTTCTGCCCACACAAAGCCGCCAACTGCAGTCATTTTTACATTAGACTACCCAAGTTGCTTTCCTCGAATCTACGAATTCAAATTGTCAATCGTTCTTTATGTGATGTAGCTTCATAGTTGTCTAAAGGTCATTCTTATATTTGAATAACATACCCTTCCGTAACTCCGTCGTTTCAGGATTCCAAACCCTAGTGCGAGAGTAAAAATCACATGAAGTAATAGATCTGTTATTTCCCATCTCTATATTCTGAAAGAATGAGATGTCAGTTGCTATCACTTGCACGTTACTTGGCTCAGAGGGCCACCCGCTTTAGTGCCATCACTTATCCCTTCTTCAGCGTGGCCAAAATCCTCTTCGTCATCCTCAACATCAGCATCTTCATTAGAACACATTAACAAAGTGTCCAAGTCTTCATCCGAGTTCGATAACGCACCTCTGCTGTCGACATTTAATTCGCAGTTGTCCAGCGAGTTTGTATACCATATAAATTGCTCTACTGCCATCGTGGTTGCATCTTGCCCAACGGTTGGACTCGAAGGGAGTAAAGTGTCCATGAATGATGATGACTCACCTCTATCGGGCATTCTTGCTACCAGACGCGTGACACTGGTATTGGCTACGTTTGACATTTCCAACATAAATGACATATTCGGTTCGGTGTATGTAACTAGATTTTACCTCCCGAAGTCATCCCCGAAATATGAACCAGCCACATCTCCTGGTTACGTCAATAGTTGCATAAATGATCTAGAACCATGCATGAACGTTTGCTGGTCGATCAAAATGCTTTCAATGCCTATGAAAAATTCCAAACAATTCTCATGGGTACCCTTTGTCAACCCTAATATCGTATCTAACATGTCATCGCCATTTATCGGCATGATCTTGTATTTGGTAACCGAATTGACCTATTTGACTAGCAACCTGCATTTGAATTTTAGGCAATAATTGCCACCGTAGGAAATCGTCATCTGCAATAGCTTTACTTCCAGCTCAACAAGTGTAGTTCTCCAGAGGACATTGTAAAAGCCCTTTGGTTCAGTATCGTATCATACACGTTCCTTTTGGTTATTGATGACGTTTTCCCACAGTAAAACATAATTCTCACCGTCTCCATCGTTGATCTACATTTGCAAATTTCAAACTTGTTATGAAGATTATTATTATTATTGATTCAGCATCGTAACATACACATTCCTCTAATCATTTTTTTTCTGTCAAATGAGATTGATTATCTTCCAACCATAAAGGGATTTATATGGCTTGTCATCTTTTGGCGATTTCTAAAATAATGAAGTTCCTAAATACAATAGAATTATCTTGCTTTCTCAAAAAATACATTTCCTTACAAAATATTTGGCAGCTCTCTACTGTTATTTTTTTCCTTCTAATTTATGTTCAACTTTAATATAATTATGATTATTATTATCATTATATTATTAATTTTTTAATTTTGTGTAGTTTAACTTTTTAAATACAAACAAAAATATCATAATTCTTCAGTAATAGTCAATGAGATTTTTGTCTTTCTTGTCTTCATTTACATTTTCATATAAACGACTGTTGGATTTATAGGTCGGTTCATGCTTTTTAAAGAGATTTTTTATTATTATTTTATTATGAACTTTTATTTTATTAGGTCAACATATTTAAATTACTAAACGCACACTATTCGTATATACTAAACGCACACTATTCATAAGGAGTATGTATAAAATTACTAAATGATCACTAGTTATTATTGGTCAATTATTTCGGTGATTTATTTTCGAAAAACTTAACATTTTTATTTTAAAATAGTCGCATCCTCTATTTTTTATTACGATCCAAACATAGAAAAATGAACTATTTTTTATGAATATAACAAAGAAAGAATATTTTTTCAAACATATAGAAAAATATAATTTTGTTAATATTATAAAAAAATCTTTAAAAGTTGATTATTTAAATTCGTATGGAAAAAATATACTTCTCTTAATACGATAAAAAAAAAGTACTTTAAAAGAATAATAACTTTCTTATTAATATATAAAATATACTTTTTAGTCATCATTGTAGCTCCTTCCAAGAATGAGGATCCTTTTATTATTTTTTGTTCTTAACATATATATATTTTTATTTTGTTGTTAAAGAGATTGGAACTTTTATACTCCTAAAAGAGTAAATACATGATATATACATAAAAAGAAAGTGTAAGTACAAGTATAGAGTGGCAAGTATGAAAAGTAAGTAAGCACAAATGCAAAAAGTAAATATAGAAATAAATTTACGAAAATAAATTAAATAAAGACAGTTGAACGGGCCATTAATAATATTTCTAATAATAAATTACTAAAAATTAAAATGCTATAATATATATATATAAAGCGTAAGTATAAGTACAAAAGGACAAGTACAAAAAGTAAATAAGCACAGATATATAAAATAAATATAAAAATAAATTTACAAAAATAAATTAAATAAAGGCAGTTGAACTGACCATTAATAATATTTATAATAATAAATGACTTAAAATCAAAATGCTATAAAATAAATAATTGAAAATTAAAATGTTGTAAATTAAATAAAGGCGGTTGAATTGGCCATTAATAATAAATAACTGCTTAATTACTTTCCAAGCGGGTAGAACTTTAGTTAAAAAGCAGGCTTCGTACATAAGCTGAAAAATATATAAATCATATTTATTTACTAAATAGGTAGAGTTTTAGCTTAAAAGAAGGAGCCACATGTTAGAAAATAAGTAAATGATATTTATTTACTAAACTGACATAGCCTCAGTTAAAAAACAACATCACCACACTGTTAAAAAATAAATAAATTAAAAAGAAGAGGAATAGACAAAGAAAGGCTGTGAGAGAGAGCACCAATAAATCTCTTTCCTTTCTATTTTCCCTTCCCTTCTTTAGTGGCCAATGAAACATGCCAAATTATCTGGAAAGGGACATTGCTTATATCGGCAAGTTGTCAACATGAAACAAACATGTGTTACTTATTTGTTGATTGATAAACCTTATTCGTATCAGTAAAAAAAGCATGTTTGTCAAAAACATTGTCCTTTAAAGCATATAATGCTAAAAGCGTGTTTACTAAACAGACTTTTCTTATTAAGAAAACATGTTTTTCTTATAAAACTAAAAGCATGTTTACGAAACTAAAAGTGTGTTTTACTTATAAAACTAAAAGCGTGTTTTTCTTATTAAGAAAACATGTTTGTAAACACACTTTTAGCTTTATAAGAAAAACACGTAAAATGTGCTTGATAAACACATTTTTCGTAATTTTCTTTTTAATAGGTTATCAGCTGCGGATGCTATTTATACTTTGATCGCGGTGCTGCATTATTGAAATTGATCCATCACTTAAAATGTGTAGAGTCACATTTTTTGTGAACAGTAGGTCAGATTTACATTTCATAAACAATTTGAAATTCAATTCTATTTTTGACCACAAATAATTTGATTTGCCAAAGATTTGTTTTAAGAACCAAATTGATTGAACAACAATTGAGATTCTCTTTCAGCAAAAAGGTGTTCTTGAATATGTAGGTATGTTCTCTTTTATATTTTTGACATGCACAATTAGTTTCATTTTGTTGACTTACCACCAATGCATTGTTTTGACTTTATATTTTTGTTGGTTTTAACCCGCAGTTTAAGCAGTTTAATGGATTAAAAAATTATAAAGTTTTGAGATTATTTTCTTAAATTAGTTTCAAAAAAATAAAAAAATTATTACATTTAAAAAAAATCATATTTAACATGTCGAGCAAAAAACTAACTAAATATATCATCAATCATTCAACAACAATAATTATAAAAATATAATTAAATATCACAATAAAGTATTGATTAAAATCATAAATATTTTATTTGTTCTTTATAAATTATAAAATACTATATAAATATAAATATTTAAATGCAATTGAAATTCGTCGTACATGAAAATGCGATTAATAATATATATTATGGGTGAATTGAGTTGGCGACAGGTTGAAAAAATATAAATCCACAATCAACTCACCCTTCTTATTTTTTTCACTCAACTCCTCCAACCCAACCCATTGACATAATCCGCACGGGTTGGATTGGATTGAATTGGGTTGGGTTGGCCAGTTGGAGCAGATTAGCGAATTATTTGCACACTCCTACAATGCATTGATCCGATTAAAATGGTAATTCTAAAAAAGGGTTAAAATTACATTTGTTGATAATTAACAACAAAGCAATATCTTCTTTCTATTTACTAGAATTGTTAAAAAATAATTGAATTGCTGACTGATCGGTACATAAAAATATCGATCAAATCCTACAAAATATGCTTCGTTGAGTCTCGATTATGCGTTTATATATATATTTTAATAGTGTTTTAATGTTAACACTGAAAAAAGCAAGACGGTGGAAAAATGGGCTCAATTGGATCAAAAGCTGTCAAAAGTCAATAAGTCCAACGTAGAAGCTAAAAGGATCAAAACAACGTTGTTCCGGTTAGATCTCGGGACCCAATGACCCGGCACCATGAGTGGTAATACCTTAAAGTTCAAGACATTTGGTAAAAAGGTTCAATGGTGAGGAAAATAATATTTCAAAAGAAGTTCGAC
Source organism: Heliamphora pulchella (assembly GCA_032270985.1). NCBI lineage: Eukaryota > Viridiplantae > Streptophyta > Magnoliopsida > Ericales > Sarraceniaceae > Heliamphora > Heliamphora pulchella. The sequence continues at coordinate 10,566 of JAULJZ010099860.1, read as the reverse complement.
AAAAAATATGTGAAAAAAATTGACATACCTTCACTATTTTAGTTATAATATTTTGTACAAAATGAATTTTAATATGAGACTCAAAACCAGTGGAAAGTATACTTTCGGGGCTTCAATTTGAATATAAGAATGGCTATATTTGGAGTTCGGATGAGGGAGTTATGCTCATTTGAAGTCAAGAAAACAACGCAGTCGCCTTTTCGGAAAATTCTGTCCGGACAGAAATATGGGCGTCCGGACGGAAAAGCTACTGTTGGAAAAGCATCCAGACCGAACAGGACAGTCAGAATTTGATTAAAAACACTGAAACAAGGGGCGTGGATCCTCTCTATAAATATAAGGCCTGGGAGAATCATTCAAATAATTTCATATCTTTAAAAATGAGATTGAAGACTCATCTAGAGACAACTTTAGAGGCTCGAAAAGTGACGAAGAGTCGAAGACGCTCTCCGAGATTCCATTCTTCTTCATCTTTTCATGGATTCAAGCCGAAACACGTTCGACTAATCTTCTTCTTCCTAGAGGATGATGAGTCCCTAGTGGGTATTTTAGGATTAGTTTAGATTTATATTTCTTTTCTATTTGGATTCCGTTCGTTGTATGATTTTGAGACGTTGACGTTTGATCAATGGATTTTTAATTCGATTATCTAGTTTCTATTTTTTACTTTATGTGATTGTAATAACGAGATCATACAATTGTTTTATGTTCTTATTCTTATTCAAATGTGAGATATCTAATGCTTGGATAGGACGGGTCGTGCCGGGATTACTCGGACGATGCGTGCCACGTCTAAGATAGGATATGCCTGATTTGGATTCGACCTTATTCTTTTGCTAATTCGTGTCAGTCTTGTAGTTGTGACCGGATTGAATTGAATCGAATGAATGAAATAACATCTGAATGAAACTAAAATACTAGATAGGATGGATTCAAATCCTTAGAAAATCTTTCCTCATCTAAATCAAATATTTTATTTTTAGTTTAATTTAATTTTAGATTTTTAGATTAAACCAAACAAATCTTTTTATAAAAAGAGAATCAAATAATATTTTAATTTGTGAAATTATAATTCCGTCCCATAGTCCCTGAGAAACGATACCTGGACTTAGTCACAATTCTACCAAATAGTAGTTAATTTTAGAATTTTTAAATATTTATTTTGGTACGGTATGACAACGAACTAATTTTTAGTGCAATTGCCAGGGACCTAAGACACCTCTCCATAACCCACCTTGGGAACCTATAGAAACCATTGAGTTGTGTAAGCTAACATCTCACAAAGACGTTTCTCCTTGGAATGCTAGATTTGAGCCACCACACATTTTTTCTTGTTCATCACCTCTTCTCACTTGCGGTCCACCATTGAATACTACGTGACAGCTACCATCGGTTACTCTTCAGTCCACACTTATAGGACCAGCTACCACTCTTCTAGCTACAGAGAAAAGTTAAACTTCTAACCTGCCATCACGTTTGGCTAAAGAGGTTAAAGTTAGCCCTTCTGGGAGGAAACCCAGGTTTTCATTACTTTCTTTAAGTGTTTAAAAAAAACTATTTTTTTCATTATCCTATGAATATTAGTTCTTATGTTCTTAAATGCTTTGATATTTTTTGTGGATGCTTAGCACTAACATTTTTCAGGATAAGCATTTTTTTTTCAGACTTTTCAGGTCAGGTGAAATCTTAAACCCTTTTATTTTTGCATCATATGTCTATTTTTATCCAATGAAGACATTGGATAGTTCAAGTTTGGGGATGGGGGGTTAGGCATTTCACTTTTCATTGCTTTTTAAAAAAAGTGTTTTTGATAAATTTAATTTGAAATTATGGATCTTGTACCCCCGGATGAATTAAGGCGTGCGATTTTTTGGTTATTAAAATTTTTATGAAAAATAAACTATGGACTTGTATACTCAGCTTTGATGCACTTCACACTCAGCTACTTATTTGGTTTTCATGCTAATGAATGTTGATAGTGAAAATAATTTGAAAAACAAAAAGGTGGAGACTTAACTCTGAGTTTTTGAAACTATCATTCTTTTCTGAGAAATTTTTCTGCATCTACTGGCATGATATTTTATTTTCTACGTGCATTTGTAGTTGGATAATCTCGTCATTCATTCATTTTGGCAAAAAATTGAGAATATCATTATAAGGCTCATTTAAAATTTTCTAAAAATAAGGATCATGCAAAGGACGATGTCAAACTTGGAAAAAAATTTTAGGCCATGTTTTTATATTTGAGTATGTTTGTATTTTTTTTAATTAATTGACTCTAGTCCCTCATTTTGAGCCTTTTACATATAAGGCTTTTTCTTGTTTCCTGTTATATCTAAAAATGTCATATAAACATGTTAAGTGGCTATATGGATACAATAAAATCTGTAATCAGAAAATGGTAAAAAAGTCTGTAAAAAAGAAAAAAAAAAGAGAAAAAAAAGAGAAATATGAAAAAAAATTGAACGAAAAAAAATGAACAATTGAGTGTTAAAAAAAAGATGATTGAGTAAATGACAAAACACGAAATTTTGTGAAGTGTAAAAATCAAAAGTTGGCTTTGAAAATGATAAAGGTAAGCAATAATTGAAGAAAATAGAGAATTTAGTGATGCTTAACAATTAGTCTATTCTAGGACATTGTATACACGCAACCTTAGCCCAGATATACATTTCCCTACTTAACGCTATAATAACAAAATAAAGACCTATTTGATTCTAAGAATGACATAGTTTAATGTGTGAAAATAATTAATTAAAAATGACGAATGAAGCACTTTGTATATTCTCAACAATTGGCATTCTAATCACGAGATTAAGAGTTATTCTTTTAATACAGCGTCTTTTTGTGTCAAAAGTATGTGAAATATATTTGATTTGCATAATATAAACTCTGTTGCATACCACGAGTACACATATATATGTATATATAAACCTATTTCTGAGTGTTTAATTGTGAATGAAATCAAGTGAGAATTGAAGTCGAGACATAATTTTGATAGAAATTCAAACTTTAAATGTTCGAAAACATGATACCGAGGCATGTAGATGAGTCCTCACACACGCTAAGTCCAAGTCTATGAAAAGTTGATTGTAAGGATGGCAGTAACTAAAAATATTACGCAAGTTGATTGTCAGGGGTATGAAATTTACAATTTCAACTTAAATTTTTTATAATGCACGCGATTGATGTTTGTGGGTATCATCTTTGGAAACCCTCACGAGACTATAACTCGTCCACTAGGGATAACTTAGTGATTTAAAGGCTTGTTACATATGCTAAGTGCAATTATGTATCCTACGAAAATGGACTTTAGTTAGATTTGTTTAATTATTTTTTATTTTTCTTTGCACGAGGACTAGCAAAATGTAAGTTAGAGGGAGTGATCGGTACGTAAAAGTGCCGATCAAATCTTGTAAAGCATGTTTCACTAAGCCTCAATTATGTGTTTATTTATAAGTTTTAGTAGTATTTCAATGTTAGCATCGGACTAAGCAAGATGGTGAAAAAATGGGCTAAAATAGATTAAAAATTGTCAAAAGTCAACAAGTCCAACGTGGAAGCCAAAAGGATCAAAATAACGTTGTTCCGGTTAGGTCTCGGGATCCGATGACTCGACAACATGAGTGATAATATCACAAAGTTCAAGAAATTTGGTAAAAAGATTCAACGTTGAAGAAAATAAAGTTTCAAAAGAAGTTCAGCAAAATATATGCGAAAAATTTGTAAAGAAAATTAATATACATTCATTATTTTTATCATAACTTTTTGTACAAAATGAATTTTGATACGAGGCTAGAACCATTGGAAAGTAAACTTTTGGGGTTTTCAATTTGAACACAAGAATGACCCTATTCGGCGTTCGGATGAAGGAGTTATGCTCATTTGAAGTCAGGACAATAGCGTAGCTGCGTTTTTGCAAACATTGTTCAGACGAAAATATGGGCGTCCGGATGAAAATTGACCAGAATGATTTGCGTCCGAACGAAAATATGAGCATCCAGACGAAAAAACTACTGTTGAAAAAGCGTCCGGATGGAACAGGAACCGTTCGGACGAAACATAACTGTCAGAATTTGATTAAAACATTGAAATAAGGGGCGTGGATCTTCTTTATAATTACAAGGTCTGGAGGAATCATTCCAATAATTTCATATCTTCAAAAATCAGATTGAAGATTCATCTAGAGACGACTCTGGAGGCTTGGAAAGTGACGAAGAGTCGAACACGGAGGCCTGAGATTCCATTCGTCTTCATCTTTTCATGGATTCGAGTCGAAACATGATTGGCTAATTTTCTTCTTCTTAGGGGATGATGAACCCCTAGTCGGTATTTTATGATTAGTTTAGATTTATATTTATTTTCTATTCGAATTCAGTTTGTTGAATGATTTTGAGACGTTGACATTTGATCAACGGGGTTTTAATTTGATTATCTAATTTTCGTTTTTACTTTATGTGATTATAATAACGAGATCATGCAACTGTTTTATGTTTTTGTTCTTATTCGAACGTGAGATATCTTATGCTTAGATAGAATAGGTCATGCCAGGATCACTTGAACCATGCGTGCCACGTCTAAGATAGGATATTCTCTTGAATTTAGTTTGTTATAGGTTATTATTTATCCCAAACTCTAAAATATTGTAAGTATATTTTTCAAAAATTTTGGCAGAATTTTGTCATGCCCTCGACACGAGGCACGTGGACCTCACGTGATAACCCGTTCTTCTTATGACTAGAACTTCTTAAATGATATTCTCTTGATTTCTTTAACTTATTTTAGAAAAAATAACTTCTAGAATTACTAAATAATCTAAGTTCAAAACTTAAAAATTTCGGCAGAGCTCTCTCTTTTTCCGAACTATCATAAATTTTTCTTAACACCTGTCATACTCAAATAATCATTTATACTCAGGTAGCGACTGGATCTCAAGTCCCAAAATACATTCAAAACTATTTACTAAATGAAAGTTCACAAATATTTAAAAACATACATGCATTGTACATTTAAAACTTAAATCATTTATCATAATAATTACAGTCATCCGTGAATTACCAATAACATTACAAATTCCGTAATACTAGATGTATTACTTTAAAATTTCAAACTACAAACAAATATCTTTCGTATTTCATTCATTTTAATTCGTAACCAGACTTCATGTGTTGTCTCTTCTTTTTTTTTTTCAACCTGTAAAATGTTTAATACAATAAACGTGAGCCGAAACTCGTATGATAATGACTAATAACAGTGCAATGCATGATTTGTAGGGTGTGAATGATATACTATAATGCAATCATAATCAAATCATATTTATATCATAATTTTTTTTGTTATCTATTCATTCTTTATCTACTTAATATTTACTTTTTCATATTAAATCATTCAACACATTTTCATTAGATCCACCATTGATTGAAGTTCTACGCTCGCCCACCTTAAATGTTGGTTCATTTTCTTATATCTTCCATTTTATTTCATTCCTCTCACATTCTTTCAAATTACCTTTATTCCCATTTTCAATTCCATTCTCTTTGGTTCGTTATCCAACATTTAGACTTGCATCTTTTATAAAAACTATTCATGTGAGACCCTGAACCTTTGCATTTTGAGTTATTTTTATATACATGACGTGTTTTTTTTTCTGTATATGAATAGTCTCGATGCATGAGTTATACTTTAAAGTTGTAGAACAGCATGTATAAATGTGTTATACGCTTTTCGGGATTTGGTAGAGATTTATTTGACTTGTGTTTGGACTAAATATCTTGTTTTACGTTGAAAAACACACTGTCCAACAGTTTGGTCGACTGGAGGGCTTAGCCCAGTCGACTGGACCGAAAATTTTGAGTTCGGTCGACTGGACATGGGGGTTCGGTCGACTGGACAGTAGCTTTTTAACGTTTCTATAAATATCCCAGTTGCGGAGATATTTATTCAAAACCTTTCTTAGAAGCTAAATTTTTTCTTTTTTCTGCCTTTTCTTTAATTTTGAGAGTCCGGGGCTTGATTTTTTGTTGGTTTCTTTGTGGATCCTTGCTATCGGGGACGTTAGCTTCGCATTCATCAGCACAGATTGTCGTTCCGATGAGGTTCATTTTAAAGGTTTCGAGTTTTAACTCACCGAGGTAGGATTCTAGACTCTACTATTGTATAAGGGTGATATATGTGATTATATATATTTTTACCGGGTAGAAAATACATTAAATGTGATTTTCATGTGAAAACCTTGATTTTGGGTAAAAGTGAATTTTTATGCCTTTTCTTGGTTATATACATGTTTCGGATGCGTGGTATCCGTGGTTTTTAAAAGGAGGTTTAAAAACGAGGTGTTTTGTGAAAATGGTGAAAAACGTATTTTTGGAGGTTTGAAGTTAACCCTCGGGGTTGTTGAGTCTCAATTCTTAAACGTTTTGTTGGAAATGGTTGTTGATCTCTATGTATAATGGATTGAATCATTTTATACATGCGTTGTATAATTATTTTGCGAGTTTTCGTAGTTGAGCTACGATAGGTTTTTAAATGTTCTCCATAAATGTACCGTGACAGTATGTGGTTTTGAGTTAGGCTTCTATTGCTCCTTGGTGGAAGTCCAAAAACGTGCGCAGAGTGGGTTAGCTACGATCCCTCGGGTTAATCCCCGTAAATGTGGTTTGGTTATATTTCGTCAATCGGTCGTGAAAATCCGTAAAAAAGTCTAGTGCCCGTGAGTGACTTTATGATTGTACCTTCGTATAGAACTTGTTATTACTTAGCAGGCTTTAAGTGGTTCAGGACTAGGGTAATATGAATGAGTCTATAGTTGTTACCTTTGTCTGTGTGGTAGAGTCGGTACATAGGATTACATTTTATCTTTCTCCTCAGCTAAGTGGCCCGAGTGGAGCTTACTGTATATTTACAGTTTTCCTTAACTGTGGCATGATATTTATTAGTATGATATGCATAGTTTGAAGGATGAAAAATGTGAGTTTTATGAGATAAAACATTTTTGACACTCGTGTTAGTCTGATGAAAAACTTGTGATTTTGAAAGAAAAATCTTTTTGGCTCATGTGGTTGAGCCGTATGCTTATGATTGCATAGCCTGCTTTACAGTTTTATTGACTATTTTCTATTCGGCTTTGGCTCACGGTGTGGGATTTTGTTGTAAAACCTTTTTAAGTGAGTGCGAGGAGTTGACCTAGATTCATGTGGTGGCGGAAGACTAGTTGTACTTTTCCTGTTTTGACATGTACTTTTACATGTAATGCATGTTTCAGAAGGCGAGTTTTGTACGCCTTGTGGCGATATATTTATTCATGTATGAGATTGTATGTTTACAGTTTATGAGAGTTGAACAGTGAAATTTTTTATCCAAATGTTAAATATTTTTGAGTTGATGGTTTTCCAACTGCAAATTTTATTTTCTCAAACGGTGTTTGGGTGGGCTTTCACGTGACCCTAGTGTTTGGGATGTGACAATTCATTTCTCTTTCTATTTCTTCATTCTTATTAGGCTCATTATTCATTCCAATTCAATCGTTGACATTCTTTTTTTTCTATTATTTTCTTTTCTTGACATAAATTGCAATTTCTCTTATGTTTCTTTAATTCTCACTTTCATTCTCATTTTCTCTTTAATAAATTATCGAATACCAATGTACGCTTATTTATTATAAAACCATTGACTTTTTTTTCTTCAGTTCATTAGTTCATTATCCATAGTTACATTTTATTTTATCAATTCAATACTGAACCGACGCCGGGTGTAGCTTATAGAAACCCTCCCTATTCTCCCAATAGGCTATGCAAAATCATTAGGTAATAAATAACTTTATAATTCACCACGACAACCACATTTTTTGGTTTTCCTAAGGAACGCCGATGGGTAGGCAACCCATGCATACCTTTTCAGGAACTAACCCGATGGGTAGGACACTCAACTTGCGAAAGTTTTCGGTCTTTCACCGCGGAGCTAGTCAAGCCCAATTTAATCACATCCACACCAATCATCCTCGGTTCAATATTTGTTTAATCATCATTTTTCATTGACAACCGGGAGTCCATCTCCCCAATTCAATTCCACATCATTTTCGTTCAATATTCAACTAACATATTCACAAATCACTTTCTTTATTCATTGTATACATCTTACTTTGCTCAATTAAAATTAAAAGTCTCAATTCATACGTTATTTCATTTCCATTTGATTATCAATTCAAATAAACTCAACATTTATTAAATCATAAGTCTCTAACACATTTTCATGATTTCCTTCATTTAACACCTATCTAATTTATTTAAGCAATTTTATACACTAACTTATGAACATATCAAGAGTCCCATATTTTTCAAATTCGTCTATTTATTCAATTGAAATTAATAATACTTACAATTTCGACATCACACAATTATCCCATTTATAACTACATGAAACAATCTTAATATTTATTTTGCTTCTTCCAACACCACAACATGAATCTCAAACAAAAATCTTATGACTTTATTCATTCTTTAACCTCATTTAATCAAATAAGCTCTCATACTACTATAACAAAACCTCACCTATAAAAGTCTCAAATACTAGCCCACTTGTTTCTTTAATTAATTACTTCACTGAGTTTGGTTTGTACATTTTTTAGCCTTAATCATCACTTTATTCAGTCAATTATACTTCATCAATTATATATGTAACTCACTCACACATTTATTAATTTACTCCAAAATTCATCACTTCGTTTTGAGTTCCTTTAAATAGTTCATCTCACCGTTATATTGTTGCTATCATTGGAGAGGCAAATTCTTCCAGACTTCAAATTAATTTTAAATTCAGCTATTTTATTATATATATATATATATATATATATTTACCTTTAAATTTTTTCTAAATAAAGTAGAACAAGGAACCATGAATTGCTCCAAATTTTCCATAACTTTTTCAATTGTCAACCAACAAGAAAAACAAAGTTCTTATGAATTTGAAATATACTAATTGTATAATTTAAGGGTTATTCACCACAACTTTCCACATCTCATATCTTAGTTTAGCATTTTTTATCTTTAAATCACTATTTAATTGGTTCAACAGTTGAAACTCCATTTGGTTCTTTTTTTTTTTTGTTTTTGTTTGTAGTTAAGTAAAAAAAGAGACCCCAAATTTTGAATTTTAAAAATATGTAGAGCAAAAAAAAGCCTAGGCCACTTGAGCTGCATCACATGAGCTGCACATAGAAGTTGTAGTAAATAACTCTTAAATTATACAACTAGTATATTTGAAATTCATAAGAACTTTGTTTAGCTTCTTGGTTGACTCCCTTCGGTTCCTTACCCCTCAATCCTTTGTATAATCTTCTTAAAACTTAGTTAGTTACACTAAACTAATCAAGTCTTATTTTCGCCCAACCAGGATTTCTTATCATCGAGTGTTCAAGCTATCATACCTTAAGCTGGAATTTAACTACTATCTACACTTTCGCCGTTGCTACTCGTCTTCATCTCCCCTGTCAACAGAGATTGCTGGTCCTCAAAGGTCTCCACCTCTGCTTCTCTCTACTCTCATGGTTGCCGAAACAAGAAGAAAAGAAAATGGAGAAGAAGAAGAAGAAATCGGCGGGAGGAGAAAATGAAACTGCGGCGAGAAGAGCCGTGGCGAAGAAGAGCTGTTGCCGTAAAAAAAGAGAGGGGAAAATGGAGAAGAAGAACGGGCGTCGGGGTTGGGGAGCCGAAACAGAGGAGGGTTTGCCGCAGTTATTTGGAAAGAAAAAAAAAATCGGATCTCTCTTGGACCTCCTTTAATGAAGCATCAATTTCTCCAACCCTTGAGATGATGAAGGTTTTGAATCTTACTCCATAGATGGAGCAGCAACGAGAGGAAGGTGAAGAAGAAATGAAGGAGACGCCAACGGTTAGGGGTTTCTGCCCCTTATACCCTTATGTTTTGGTCTCACTCTTTCACGAGACTTCCAGAAAGCTCCCAAGACTGGTTTAATTAATTTTTTTTTCAAGCATTTTAGACACTAATTATAATTGTTATTGTTTAAAATTAAAACAAGTTATTTCATCCTTCCAACTTAATTTTAAATAAAATTCATATTATTTTATTAAATCTTCAAACATTTCAGAATTTGCCATAATTTACTATTCCGGTATCCCAACTCACACCAAACGTATAATTTACTATCGTTAGAAATTGTTTTCGCAAATTTTGAATTATGTTAAAGAAATTAATAAAATAAGAACGTACCAGATTTCGACAAGTTTTCTCTGTTTTTTAGATTATTTTAAATTTCTGTAAACCTATCAAACTCAAACAGCAAAATATATATAGGCGCCATCTGGATCTCAAGTCTCAAAATACAGTCAAAACTATTTACTAAATAAAAGTCTATAAATATTTAGAAACATACATGCATCACAACTATGCATTATACATTTAAGATTTAATTTATTTCTCATAATTATTACAGTCATTCATGACATACTCTTATTTTTCTCAAAATATCACTACATATATATAATTCTTACGTTATTTCAACAGTTTCCCAATATCTTTACAAGTTACAATCCAATGATACGCAGTTTTAAA